>JAUELD010101552.1:2482-18035 GCA_031471615.1 Aglantha digitale | reverse complement strand
TTGCATAAAGAATTTGTAGCCTGACATTCAGTACTTTCAACATGGTTACCAGGACATATGTTCACGATGTTAATTGGGCGATTGTATTCATTTAAACAAGATCGCTTTCTCGTCTTAACACCTACGTAAAGAAGATCTGGGTAAAGTGATTGATTGTGTAAAATAAAAAGAGACGTGGCAGCTAGATGACTTAGTCTAATACTTTAAATATAAGTTTTTAAATAAGGCAATACCGGAATTTAGAAGAATTTAAATAAATCGCACACAATAAAGGGGCTGTTCAGGTACTAAGCACTTCCCGCCCCCTATATACGTTACGGTGAGTTACGAAAAACGGAAAGAATTGCCTACTCGTCATAGCATGACAAAACTAATAACTACCCCATACTATTTGATCATACTTACCTACAACAAACTTATTCTAACATAAAGCTAAGGATGGTAAGAATGAGATATGAAAAGGGTTTTACAATGCATTCGTTTTTAGCTTTAGTTTGTTAGCTTTCATGAAATAAAATACTTTAGATGATGAAAAAACTATAAATTGTAATCATTTTCAGTATGATTGGAATTTCAAACATTCTGTATTGTTTGTGTAATTATTATGGAATTTAGAGTAATAATTCCCATCGTACTTATATTTAAAAACCTCACTGAAATGATATTGCTGTATTGCAAACATTTCCGTAGTTATTGTTCAGGATTGTTAAAAAGATCACAGCTTATATCAGTGGGCGGGAAGGAAATAATCGAAAGAAAGAATTATTTATATTCTGTGAATATTTAAGAATGGAGAAAAATAATCAAACTTCTTACCACGTCCACAACTTTCCGAACATTCCGAGTATCTAGACCATTGGCCCCAATTTGTTTTAGGGTCGCATCTAGATTTAAAGCATATTTTATTTTCTTGTTGTGAATGACTACCCTCGCACAATGCTCCCCCATATTGGGGCAATGGGTTGGAACATGTTCTTTTTCTCCTTTTCATCCCTAAGCCGCATTCTTTATCACATGGTGACCATTCATTCCATTTAGACCATCCACCGGGTATTGGACAATTGATTTCGTTACAACTTTTACTTTCGACCAGTGTATCACCTATGCATGTCGTAGCTTCTTCTCCGGTATAAGGATCTACGCATTTTCTTCCTCGAGTACTTTTTCCTTGACACGAAGCAGAACATTTACTCCATTCACTCCAAGCTGATATAACACCCGGATTACAGGAAAAGGTATTACAGGATTCACTTTGTGAATAGCTACCTCTACAAGAGCCTGAACGTGCATTGGTGTTACAAATGCGTAATCTGTATCTTACTCCTGTACCACATGTACGTGAACAACTACTCCATTTTACCCATGGGTCCCAGTCATCGAAACAGTTTAAAGTTTTGATAGATAGTTGTGATAAAGGCATCCCTTCGTAAGTTGATGGAGAGTTACAAAATATTTTGTCCATACTTAGGATAACTGGCATCCCTATCAGCATAAGGTCATAAAGCCATACTATCCGGCAATTGCATTTAAATGGATTATTGTAGATGCTAACTCTTGCTAACCTATCTTTGTTTGTAATTATATTTTTACTGATTGATTCTATTGAATTATTTTCCAATGACAGTTCTGTTAGTTCGCTTAACGAATCAAACGAGTTGTCGGCGATATGATTGATCGAATTATCGTTTAAATATAACCATTTTAATTTACGAGAGTTTTCAAACAATTGGTTATTTACTGATTTGATTTTATTGTTTGATAGGTCTAAAAAAATTAGATTATCCATTGTCGAATAAATTTCATTACTTTCGTCAAGTTCAATATTATTTGAGAAAAGATGCAACCGTTGAAGATTTGGTAGTGCTCGGAATATATCTTTAGGTAGTGTTTCCATTAAGTTGTTGTTTAAAAATAATTCTTCGAGTGAAACAAGGTGCTTAAATGCTTCATATGAAAATGTTTTTAAATAATTATTTCCAAGGTTTAATATTTTTAAAGATCTTAAACCTCGAAATGCATTGTTTGATATCTCAGTGATTTTGTTATGGACTAGGTTCAGCTTAATCAATTCATGCATACCATTGAAATCATTGTCATTTAATTTTCGCAAACTATTTTTACGCAATGACAGAATTTCTGTACTGTGCATAAAGTTGCCAGGTACTTTGTCTAATCTCAACCCATCACAATATGACGCTGGCACAGCGTTTTTTTGATTAATACATATACATCGGTTTGGGCACTGGTAACTAAGTAAAGTCATAGTTAATATTATGAAAAGTATAAATACATACATTTTGCTGCTAAGAAGATATACCAGTGATCTTCAGTAAGATGTTGTTTATGTTGTTTATTTATCTATAAAAAATGGAAATTATTTAACAACGTTTGATTTATTTTATAATATTCACATTTATAGACATTAGTTCTTCAACTAGTAGCGCAACTCAACGTCTTACACTAAATATGAAAAGCCGCTACAACTCTTCCTTGTCAAACTTATTGAATGATTGACAGTTCAGCTCGATGACAAGATTTGATCTTTCTTCGTTTAATATGAGCACTTAAACATTACTACTAGCATGTTTGCTTTTTAACTGCATAACAACAAAGAGAAAAATACATAACAAGAATCTTTGTTTCAACTAATTAATATCAATCAAAACTACATTAAACGTTAATTTTTCTTTGAACAACAATTAAACAATATAATTCAGTACAATAACAGAAATAGTCGGTCTTCTTTTTGTTCGTCTATTCTTAAAAGAAGTTCAAAATAAAATTTTAAACTTATAAAGAATCAAGATAAATATTTCAACATAAATAAGTGTAAATATGTACTTGATCAAGTACAGATATTCACTTTACTTGCGTTATTTGTTACCGCTAGATAAAAGAAACCACAGTGGCAAATCGAAACCGCTTTGACCTTAAACATAGAAACGTTGCAAAGAGCGATATTTATACATTGAAGCGTTGCATTGTTTGTGATTTAAAAAGTTGCTAAATCTAGAGTAGCTAAAAATAACAACCCTTTAATACGCAATATCAATAATTAAAATACGATATCAGACAATAACCATTAACTCATTACCCATATCAACAACTTGTGATGCAGTAACTTTATCAATAACCCATAATGCAATGCTACTATCAATAAACTTTAATGAAGAACAAGTAACAACGAAAAAAAAAAATTCTATGAACAACTTGAGTAATTTCTTACTCATGAAACCTTATCCTATTATATTTATTCATCTTGTTATTACATTTGGAAAACTTATTTTTGGCTGTTTTAATGTTCTAAGTGTATTTTATAGCTCTTCGAGACTTTCGGATATCAATAAACCCCTAAAATCATAAAAACAAGTCTCTTTTTTCCCAAACTGGCTATTCCTTAATGTGAAGTTTTCATAAGTTTTCTTAAGTTGTTTTTTTTCAGCTTTTTTATTCAATCAGTAATTCAAACCTTTTTGTTATTGAAGTTTCAGCTACTGCTGTTCCACTACATGCACATTTACTTCTCATTACATGTACGTTGCTCTCGGTGTTAGAGCGCAGATGTTTCTTCATTGTCATTCATCTTAACATAATTAAGACAACACGTAGGAGAATCTGTATTCTCGTGATGAGTTAAGTATAAAAAATGTTTGATTTAAGCAAGCTTAATAAGGATATCATTTCAACGATTCATCTTCTTACTTTAAAAGAAAATCAGCTTAACCAATTGTTTACCTGTCCTTTAAAATAAATGCAGTATCGAACGAAGACTGGTCACTAAAATGACACATATAATTATTTTAAGGTTTATTGACAAAAATAATAATTTAAATTTAGTTCTAGAGTAATTTACTTTCTTGCTTGAACAGTTTGAAATCATTTCAGAGCAGTAATAAAAATTTAATATCATAGGATAAATTAAGCGTTCGGTCTCTTGACCACAATTACTTTTAATTTCTATAAAAAAAAAGTAATTTTCATTAAAGTCTTAAAAGTGTGTTGAAAGCTGGTATGGGAATGTAATCATTTTAAAGTCTAAAGAGATTATCTTTTTTGAAAACAATTTCTTATAAATATTTAATAAAAGAAAGTGATAAATGACTCTTTCGATATATATGTTCTTACCAATTGGTAGCAAAATACTTGGTGTGAAAAATAATCCAATCTATTGTAATCGCTAAGCCGTGCACTTCATATACTGTGTATAGGAGAATACATTAAATGTAAATTTAGATTCTAAGTAAATACAAAATGCTTACGTCAAAAATTAAAACCTCTTACAAACAAGCCTCTTATTCAATAAATTCATATTATAAGAAGTCATGTCGAATCCATGTTAAATGAACGCTAAATGGTCTTTCCGTAATAATTTCGTTCTATCGGCTGTGAGTTGACGTGTCCATTGATTTATATGATCAAACTTCACTTTTCCAGTTACTAAATTCTTGAATATTAAATGTCACATTTTTAAAATTCACCATGTTCGTACTTAGAAAATTGCTGCTAAATACATAAAAGTGTTGTGAATGAAATTCAAAATGAAAAAATAATGCAGTATTGACAAATTTCAAATAGCTTGAAATAAATAGCAACACTATAAGAGTTCAACCAAAATCTACTGATTCTTATAAAACTCTACTTGAAACATGCCTACATCATGGACAGTTTCTTTATAAAAACAAAGGTCGGTACTGCTTTGAATTTAACTCATTTAAATGATCTAGATGAAAGTTGTCTCCTTTAGTAATCTTACGATATCTTATTTATCCATGTTAACGAAAATCGCATGTTTAGAATTATTAAAGAAAATTTTCAGAGTATTATCTGTTAATTAGATTTTTACAAGAGACAGAGCTTAATTTGTATTTTAAGATGGTGCAATGCTAGTAAGTTCACTTACATTCAAAAATTGGCTGGTATTCATCGTGATAATCGGGGCGAAACATGTGATGAATGTCAAAGCGAATCAAATCGCAGCCTTTTACCCAGTGTCTCTAGTTTTGATTTTTCAAATTAAATATGGTCAATTTTTTCGACTTTAAGTATGGTCAATTTTTTCGACTTTAAGTATGGTCAATTTTATGTTTGATTAACCTTGGTACGTGTTTCACAATTTATAGGACCATGAACAAAAATGAACAGCTTGTAAATTATTTCACTTTCTAGATGCTAATTAGAGACTAACTTATAGACTAAATTAGAATATTGAGGCTTACCTCTAGGCCATAAATTATAGTCAGTATCATTGTTGGAAATCTTTTCGTACATAAATAGTCCTGTGGACTGGATTTGAACCGGGCGGGGAACTTACTATTTGTGATCCAATTTATTTTTAAGGGAGTTATAATGGGCGGTATAAATATATCTTATTATTAAAAGTATTGTAATATGCACTTTTAATAGTACAGTATCTGTAGAACATGTCATTTTAAAGAACGTAAAGTTATATTGTTTCTGACACACGACGCAAAATGACATTTCCATGTGAATTAATCATAATATTGATGTTAACATAAATAAATATATGGATGAAAACAAACGATTCCGTCAAGAGATCATCGCTGTCGGAAACAGAGGACGTCATCACATGAGCTGAAAACGAACCTCCTATTACAAAACTAAAAATACAGGTATTAAAAATACTGGTATTTTTATGGCATTGTGTTTCGATGCAATGATTGTGATTTCAATGATTGTGGTGTAAGAACATCTTTAACAACTGGTGAGAGCATGGTTGGTTGGACCAAGGGTCGAGGTTTCGTTTACTTTTTATGTTACGCAAAACTAATGAAAGATTAATTTAAAACTTTAATAAAAAATAAATATATCTCGTAAACATTAAATCATAAATTTATATTTTCAATACTGTCGAACTCGAAAATCTTACTTGCGATTTTAATAACAATTTTGTCATGTTTCAACTTTTATTCAACTGCGTGCATTAGGTATCTTTAAAGCGCTTCTCTTAACAACCTAATACTTAGGCTAAGTATTCGAGAGTAAATACAAAAACATTTTTTGCTACAAGCTGCAACTTGGCAACGGCAAGCTAAATTTATTGTATTTATTTGATACTTATTTTTAGATTTCTTTTTTTATTACTTTTTTTATCCAACTAGTAAAATTAGGTACGCGAGTATAAACGCTATACTTTCCATCTGTTCCGCATTCTGCCCCTCCCCATGAGACTACACCTTGAAGGGTCCATTTATTTTTTCGATTATCATGAAATAAATACCCTCCGCCGCTATCACCTTTACACGTGTCTTCGTTACCGTATCGTTTACCAGCACAAAACATGCTGGAAGTAATATTGTATTTGTTTAAGTACGCATTCACACATTCAGCATGCGAAACGACGGGTAACTGCAGCTCTTTTAAAACTTCGGACCCAGGACCTGTCTTTGTGGCTCCCCATCCAACTACTATACCAGTGCTACCTTTTTTGGTGAGATCTATTTGTTTATTTGTTGGCAAGCAGACAGGAAGTACAGAATCTAAATATCAAAAACGGTACCTATATAATTATTTTTACAAGAACAGATAAATTCTGTGTTGATCCTCGCTATTCTAAAACAATATTTCATAATGAATACCTATTACTAGCTACAAATAATTTTTCTTATAAAGTTAGTCTTATTCAGTAAATAGAAGTGTCATGATAATACTCCGCTCAACTTAAGAATCATTTATGTTTTTCTTTTGTCTCACCTTTCAGTTTAGCAGTCTCTTTTAACTCGATTAATCCGATGTCATTATCGAGTGTAGCATGATGAAACCAAGGGTGCGGTTCAACATGACTTGCCTTGACTTGTTGAATATCTTTTGATTCGTATCTGTGAGAAACATTGTGGACGCCGAGAAATATTCTTATTTCCTCAGGTTCGAATAATCGTTTAACTGGTGCTTTATCAAACAAACAATGAGCTGCAGTGACAATCCACTTATCATTAATAAGGCTCCCACCACACTTTAACTTCCATCCCTCTAAGTTTGTATTGATCTGAACAAGTCGTAAAATAAAATAATAAAGAATTTAATGTAATTTAATGATAAAAGAGGTACTGATTAAGAAAGTTATGTCTTACTTCAATGGCTACTTGCCACGGCCAACTGTGAGGCGTGGTTGCTGATCCTCCAAAAACACGTGCTCTTTTAGTCCACTGGAAATACGAGTTTTGTACTGGTTTACCACATTCTAGCCGACAATATGGGAGTACAGCCGTCGACCAACCTTGCTCATTAGTACATGTCATCTTCTGTGGTCCTTAAAATGGTATAAAGTAGCATACATCATAATATCTGTAACTTTGCTACTCAGTTTATTGAGCGTCTTTTAAAAGACATAAATATTTTAAAAACTTGATTAAAAATCACCTTTTAATTTATAATATTTCTGACAAGAATATTTCGCTACATAACTGTCATTGTTTATTTTTGTGATTGTTTCATATCCATTTGGTATTTTAACACGTGCTGTACAGTTGACAGGGTGAGTCATTTTAAATATTTCACCTTGCAGACCACTTGTTTGACAAGAACGGCGTTCTTTTGATTTTCCTAAAAGAAGAAACAAACTCTAGGGTATTCAAAAAAATAATTTTTTCAATTTTCAATTCGACAGAGTGCTGCTGTTATTTTTGAATGGAGTTTTTTTGTGACGGATTAAAATGTTTTTATTCCTACCAGAACATGGCTTCATATTAACTAATAAACAATCTCTCCTTCTTATCTTTTTTCCAAAAATACGATTATAGCAGCCCGCCCACTGACTCCACTGATTCCATTGTGAATTCTTACAAGTTTGTTGGTTACAATCCTTTACTTGTGTTCTTTCTGTGCCACAAATAACCTGAGGGTAATGCTCCCCAATGCATTCTCTACTTCGTTTCTTGATTCCACCGTTACAAGGTTTGTTGCACGATGTCCATTGGCCCCATTGTCCCCATACTGTGTTGACTACACATTCTTTGTGGTTACATTCCTCATATTCTTTACGCTCACCGATACAAACCCTAGCATAGTTAATAACGTTATAAAAACAATAGTTTTAACTTTCTGCGACTTACTATAAATATATCAAATAAACTGTAGTATATAACTACAAGTTAGCTTGTTCATAATGAGTATTATGAATGAAGATGAATGCATTAATACCTTCCGCCATTTTTTACTGTTGGTTCACTGCAAGTACGTTCTCTGAATCGTTGACAAGAAAACTTTGAACACCGACTCCATGGCGACCACTTCGACCATCCGCCATCATGTTTGCATAAAGAATTTGTAGCCTGACATTCAGTACTTTCAACATGGTTACCAGGACATATGTTCACGATGTTAATTGGACGATTGTATTCATTTAAACAAGATCGCTTTCTCGTCTTAACACCTACGTAAAGAAGATCTGGGTAAATAAACAAACCGATGTATTGAAAAAAATCATATTTTATCAAAATGTGTTATATCGGTTAAGCATAAAAGTAAGCTAAGCATTAAGTGAAGTAAGCACTAACCAATTCCACAACTGGAGGAACATTTTGAATAACCAGACCATTGGCCCCAATTGGTCTTAGGATCGCATCTAGATTTAAAGCATATTTTGTATTCTGTTTTATGATGTCTATCTTCGCACAATGCTCCCCCATATTGGGGCAATGGGTTGGAACATGTTCTTTTTCTCCTGTTCATCCCTAAGCCGCATTCTTTATCACATGGTGACCATTCATTCCATTTAGACCATCCACCGTGTATTGGACAGTTTATTTCGTTACAACTTTTACTTTCGACCACAGCATCACCTTTGCATGTCGTAGCTTCTTCTCCGGTATAAGGATCTACGCATTTTCTTCCTCGAGTACTTATTCCTTGACACGAAGCAGAACATTTGCTCCATTCACTCCAAGCTAATATAACACCCGGATTACAGGAAAAGGTATTACAGGATTCACTTTGTGAATAGCTACCTCTACAAGAGCCTGAGCGTGCGTTGGTGTTACATATGCGTAATCTGTATCTTACTCCTTTACCACAAGTACGTGAACAGCTACTCCATTTTACCCATGGGTCCCAATCACTCTTACAATTAAAATTTTCAATAGACAATTGTTTGACAAGCATGCCCTCAAATTTTGATGGAGCTTTACAGAAAGTTTTTTCTATATTTGAAAAGACCGGCCTAGCTTTAGCCATGGTTTCATACACCCACCCTAATCTGCAGTCGCATTTTAGTGGGTTATTATTGATGTTAATCCGTGCCAGCTTCGCATTATTTCTAATGATGTTTTTAGTGATTGATTGAATAGAATTATTGCCCAAAGATAGTTCTATTAATTCGTGTACAGAATCAAACGAATTGTCTGCAACGTGTTTAATTAGATTATTGTTTAGATATAACCATTTTAATTTTCGAGAGTTTTCAAGTAATTGGTTATTTACAGATTTGATTTTATTGTTTGATAGGTCTAACAAAATTAGATTATCCATTGTCGAATAAATTTCATTACTTTCGTCAAGTTCAATATTATTTGAGAAAAGATGCAATCGTTGAAGATTTGGTAGTGCTCGGAATATATCTTTAGGTAGTGTTTCCATTAAGTTGTTGTTTAAAAATAATTCTTCGAGTGAAACAAGGTGCTTAAATGCTTCATATGAAAATGTTTTTAAATAATTATTTCCAAGGTTTAATATTTTTAAAGATCTTAAACCTCGAAAAGCATTGTTTGATATCTCTGTAATGTTACCTCCGACCAGATCAAGTCTCACCAACTTGTTTAAAGCAACAAAGTCATTGTCCTTTAATTTTTGTAAATCGCTCCCACTTAGTGATAAAGTTTCTGTACTTCTGGCAATGTTATTAGGTATTTTTCTAAGTTCCAATCCATCACAATATGTTGTAGCTATAGAATCATTTTTATAAAAACAAACGCAACGATATGGACACTGGTAACTAAGTTGGATCATTGTTAGCATTAAAAATGTAGTTGCAAACATTCTTTGTTGATTTGAGTTTGAAGAGTAATTCCTAAAACAAAAAAGCAAAAAATTGTTTTTGATATTGACAATTAAAATTTATTGCTTATCTATATATTTAAATATTTCCTTATTAAGCTCTTGTTTAGAAAGCAATCATAAACATTAAGACGAATGTGTTAGTTAAACAAGGAGTCCTTTCCAGTTCTATTTGAAAAACGGAAAAGACTGAACACGAGGTGGCTATAGATGTTATTGTTGACTTTGCCAATACACCTTTCCTGGAAGTCAGATTCGAATTGTTGTTAAAATTTAACCTCAATGCCATTACTTTAAATTTAGATTCAAATTTAGGTTGATTATTTAGTTGATCTGTTTTTAATTTTTCTGTTTTCTGTTGTTTTCGCCACTTTGTTGGTGTGTTTTTACACAAGGTTGTATAAGTTATTTATTCAATAGCTTTATATGAGTCATTTTATTTAATAGCTTTAAATGGACCTAATCTGTCCATTTGCTTATCTACCATTATGTTATCGATTATAGCTTGTTACGCATAACATGCAAGTTTACATCGATTTGCTATTTATACTTTGGCTGATCTATTATCAGAAGATGTAACCTTTTAAAGTGATAGGATTTGAAATGGAACAAAATATATACTTACGGACGTCCATGGAAACTTTACTTTTTTGGAAGTCATTTCATTTTATAATTTTATACATAGATAGTTGATTTATAATAAATGTGTGTATATAAGAAAGAAATATCGGTTAAAACATCTTCCATCGAATTCTATTGGAAACTTGCAACTCCTTTAAAAGGCATAATTTGAAATAGCTTTAGCTTTTAGCGTTGATATACGTACAATTCATAGTAGAAAGGTTTAGATAAAAACTCATCATATGATTCTCCTGAAGTAGAACAAACTGTAACAAAAAAACTTCTCGTTGAACTTTCATCATTACCAATGAAGAGATTTCTATTCAAAATTTTGAGACGCTATTGTTTCAAATATCGCCTTTTAAAAAATGTAGGAAAAAAGTAAAATAAAAACAAAAAAAGGTACGAAAAAAGAACAAATTTTATAAAAACATGATAGGAAAGACGAAAAAATTATTTAAAAATAAAAAAAGAATCGTGTGTCAAAGCCACGTTTTGGGAAGAAAACGCTCATAAAACTAAATAGGGAGTAAAACACTTAAGATTTATCGTAAATGAAACGTCTGCGTTTTCAATTTTTTAGTTAAGCTTATTTTTGCATGAGGCATTTCAAATTTCTGTATCAGTTTTTAGATGTAGCTACATCTGGCAGGCTGTCGTATACGATATAAGTTAGATTAGATTTCCTTACAGTAATTACACCTTATGACGTGTTAGTGTATGACACTAAACATCTATTGATGAAATTAAGGTGTTTTCTAGAAGTTTATTGATTGATTTTAGTTCGTTGTGTCTTTAATATACGATGGAATTTCACTTAAAGAGGCGCTCATTTTAAACAAGTTTATAAATAAAATTATGCAAGTCTTACTGAAAGAAAGATTTCTCCGTTTTGCACAAATATATACATAATCAATATGTATATAAAAATACTCTGTAACTTCTGGTGTCATGCAGGGTTTACATACATTCGTAAAATACATACTTTTTATTATTAATACGTTCTGCGCTATATATATTTTCATTAGCTGTAGTTTGTTTTCAAATTGTTCTGTTTTCACCAAGTGTTAGTAGAAAAAATTGATATCGTTAAAAAAATTACCTTTAAGATGACAGGTTTCTTTAACATGGCGTAAACCAGCCAGTTTAACTTATCGCCTTTAGTTTATTATATAATCACAACATTTTCAAAACATACAACTTAGAATTAAACGCAGAAATAAAATACATAGAAGACGGAGAGTGTATAAAACTGTTGATGTTTCCTCGGTTACTCCTTTGTTGCAAGTTAAGAAGATGCGGTTAGTATTGACTGCTTTGAATACTTCCGGTCACTTTATTTTCTATGCAAATATTAAGTTATCGAGTACTACTTATTAGGGCTACCGGTGAAATCCGATATGGTTAGCCAACCGAGAAGATAGGGTTTGCTGATATTTGTGTTAACGTACGAATATATCTATATTAAGAAAAAAGTTCAATATTTGTTCTCTATCAGGTCGATATTTAGATGAGCTATAATATGTGTTTGTTTAACAGAGCCTGTAAATCAAGCTGAACGTCAAACCAAGGTGCCATGCAACAACAAAAATGTTGTTCAGCTTACTGTTCTATTCTTATGTTGGCATTTATGAAAGTCTCTGTTCACATTCTCATAACAATAATTTGAAAACGACGATCAAATTACAATGTTGTCAATTGGATTAAACCAAGATATAGACAAAAGTAGCTATGTGTCTCCTTGTGACCTGGAAATCACTCAGTTCACACTTTAAACTATCATATATAATCGTGTTAAGCCATGCACATATTTAGTTGAATAGATTACCAGATTGGAAATAATACTAAACATAAAATCATAGCTTATCTTGTCGCAATCATTGCGTAAAAGAGAAGATACCAGAATGTATTTAGTCATATCAATTAGCTAAACTTATTATCTCGTTTTATCAGACTTTTTACACTGGATTTAATTTTATATTAGCAACAATTCCTGTTTAAATAACTGACTATGCAGAGGACAAAGAGGAGCCACAATAAGGAACCTCAACGTAGAACTGCGGAAAAGAACAAAGTCACAAAACCTGTTAATTTATTTGATATACTTTCGTCTGAGAAATGTCTGAGAAATGTAAACCCAACTATTTTAAACGTTTGCACATGCGCAATCAACGTTCTGCCATAATAAACAAACTGCCAAGAAGCGACTTTAAACATAAGTTGAACCTTTATTTTTTACAGTGCTAATAAAATTCTCGTTATTAATTTCTTTATTCTTTTGATAATAAAAAATCAGAAAACGTAAGAACCTACCAGCTAAAAGATTTGATAAAAGTTGACCATGAAAAATAGGTTTCACAGTATTTTCTTGCAAGAATATCAAACTCCACTCCGCGACCAATAGATATTAAATAGTTTTGAAATATTCATTATATAACTGCAGGCTAAATTAACACCTTTTCTACAAATCCCTAACAATAGTCTGTGTTATCTTAATAAACTGTTAGCAGATTAAATTTTTATAGTTATAGCCATTGTGCTGTAATTTGGTTCCTTAAACAACATAATTTTGAAATGGTGTAGGTTTAACTTATTTACGTACCGTTAATCTACAGTCTAAGTTTGATGTTTGGAAAGGTATTAAGATTATGGAAAGCTAATATTTGTAACATTTATGTACGAATAAATATGTCGCACACGGAATCTCTTAAAATTAAGATTTACTGTGTCAATTCCATTCCTTCATTTTACCACAAAATAAATAATGTATTTTGGTCGGAAAATGCTAGAGTTGAAAACGCTATCGATTCATTTTATTGAACTGAGTAATATTTCAAATTGTTTTAGCTAAACAATTGTAATAACATGATAATACTTTTTTTCATTTAAAACTCTTTTAAAATTGAATTGTTCAAATCGAGCCCTTAATATTTAAATTAAATTTTAGAATATCTTACTAAAGACGATCAACCAAGTGAATTAATCCAGCCACGTGAGTAAGCAGTTTCGTGTCTAGTCTCTTGCAGACTGTCTTTGTTTAATCTCATATTCGTTTTAATGGCTAGTTTCATTTATGTTCTAGATAGATATGGTTTCGTAAGAAATAAGTTAGACCTTGATCGCTGACTAAGAACAAGGTATTTATGAAAGGATGTTACTAAGCTAGTATTAAAATATTTCCATTACACGCTGCAAATGTTTGAATACACAAACTAAAAACTCCACCTATTTTGTTGTTGTAAATTTTTTTTTACATTTTTGAAACAGTGCTGCAAGTAAGAAAATGAGGTATTTATGGGAAGTAACAATATATTTTGGAACAACTTTGAAGCCTGTTTTAAGAATAAATATCTAATACTTTTTAATATCTAACTTTTTTGTTCTTTTTAGCAAGCCACGCCTAACGTTACACTGCGCCAAAGTTGGGTTGTTATTGTCTGTAGACCGATTTATTCATGATGAGTTTCAGTGATACCTGCTATCAGCAATGACGTATAAATGTGCTATATGCAATCAAGAGATTTGAAAAACATTTTTCTGGTTTATAGATGATGGTGAGAATTTGTTATAACTTTTTATTTTCCTGCTGTTGAAAATAAGCCATTTTAAGATTATTTTCAAAAGTGTATAAATTGTAAAATATATTATCAATGTAATTATCTCCTGTTGACGGTAAAAGTTCTAAAGTTTTCAGTTTTGTTGTTGTTTATACAAACACACATACATCCTTATAAAGTAAAAATAACAATTTACTTAGTAATCCTATCTTAAACAACTGAGTGTCAAATAACTGTTTTTAATACACATTTAGGTGATCAAAAACAAAGTTAGTTTCAAAAAAATTGTGTTGTTATCAATTAATCGATCATGATATATCTAATCGTTGTAAAAACCCAAAAGTATACATGTGAAATTGTATCAATAGAGAGTATATTAGCAAAATGTCACCTATGGCGACTTTCGCAGAAAAAAATCATACGACTAAAGGTTAACTATTGAATGATGAAGTACCATAACTAAAGTAAACAATAATCAACCAAAAGTTGACAAAAGGAGAGCTGTTAACACCTTCACTTGATCAGAAAGAAGCTGTTGACAGAAACAATAATGAAATAAATAAATAAATCAACAAATAAAAAGAATCTTGAACGAATCGCAGAACCAACTAAAGCAATAACTCTGCATAAGGTTTTTCAACGGTTTTACAAATTCCATCAACAAGTTTAATATTAATATATTCTAATATATATAACACCAATCACTTCCGCTCGAATATTTTTTTCACAACAAAGAATGACTTTTAGGGAGAGTAGTTACACATGATAAATTTGAATTTTGAAATCGCGAATATTCCTGTTACTTGGCATAACAAACATTGCGCAAGTTGTTTCAACGCTTTTTGTAATCGCTTAATAGAATTGATCAATCGTTGATCATTTTATACGCATTTATATTCCGTTCAACTTTTTGAGATATGTTCTATATGTTATCATGTACTATGTATTCATCATATATGTCATGTGTTAATGTACTATGTTATGTTTTGTACAAATATATTTATGTCGGACTATCTTATGCATAGCACATAAATACATAATATATATGTTATTGATATGAGTAATATGCAACAGATAAAGATCAACAAAGATCAACAAAGATTGAGATAAACTCTTACTTTAAATTCTCTGCTGGTTAATATCTATTTTCGTGTTAGATTCGACAAGTACGACAGATACAATTTTTAAAAACAGATTGTCTTTTTGAACTTTCGTTCGCCTATATAAATTATAATTTCGAGGAGGTATCTTTTTATCTCCATATGATATTTTGAAAAAGTTTGATAAAACAAACAAAAAAACATAACTAAATAAATAAAACACCAAAATATTTAATATACAATATTTAATTGATTGATAATTGAAAT
>JAUELD010101441.1:0-13409 GCA_031471615.1 Aglantha digitale | reverse complement strand
TGCAATAATCAATATTATATGTTAGTTTATTGTTCAAATGAAAATCTCACCAATAAAATGAAATCAAACTGAAAATGTAAGCTAAAACATTTCGAAGCGAAGGATGAAGCGAAATTTACAGCACAGCAGCAGCATTTATTTTTTAGATTTAAGACTTTTGTATGAATTACATGCATTTAAGAATTATTTGAGCATAAAAAGAAATTTAAAAATAAGAACTGCATGCAGATGAACTTTTGGTGTACAATCCTCAAACAGTACGCACCAGTTCCATCATATGGAGGTGGTGAAATATTTACACACATATAAAACATTTCAACGTTGTTTTATTTACCTCATTACAAATTTTGTGTGTGTTTATGGTTTCCCCCATGGGTTTAATGATTTGCAAAGAAAATATTAAAAAATTAGAGTTTTCGAGTTCTCAAATAACTTAATTGAGATTTTATTATAAGTACGCATGTTGGGTTGGGTTTTGTTCAAGATAATGCCCTTATTTTGTAGGATTTATATGCCGAGAGATATTTGTACGTGTGAAAAATCTACCATTTTGAATTTTACGGAAATTATTGAAACTGTGTAAAGGTGTTTTCACAAGAATGTTAACAGGCTTTTTAATTTTTCTTGGTAAGTCAGTTGTAGCAATAAAAAGGTAGCCACAGAAAGTATAATAGAATGTATGCGAAATTTAAATGAGCAACGATCAAAACTTTAAATACAAACCTGGAGCTTCTATGTGGCGAAGGCGAATTTAGTGGAGGTGATCGAGACCTTCTACGATCAGGCGAACGTGATCTTCTTCGTGGAGATTGAGATCTCCTCCTGGGTGAACGAGATCTCCTCGGTGGAGAACGAGATCTCCTCTTTGGTGAACGGGATCTCCTTCCTGGTGAACGAGACCTTCTCCTTGGTGAGCGAGATCTTCGCCGTGGTGAAACTGACCTTCTTCGTTTTGGTGACCTTGAGCGACTGCGTGAATGTGATTCGTCACTCTTCACTCGAATGTACGTTGTTTCACTCTGTAACACATGAGATCACATAAATGAGCGATAGTAGTAAACCATTCATTGTACAATGCGACTGTCAAAGCATAAAATGACTAGTGTCAAATTGTGCATTGCCTTTGAAAACCTTAAGGATTCATAACAAGATCAACTTATTCTAATTTTTTTTGATACTAGTATCGTCCAAAGAACCTTATTCGTTTGCGACATTCTATGTTTTGACATTCACAGAGTATTATTAAACCTATGGCAGTTAGAACTGATTCCACTAGAACCATCAAAAGTGTTTGCGTTTCTAAAGAATTTGTATAAAAATTTGTTAAATTTTGTGTGGATTCTTGTCGAAACAATATGAAACACTGGAGCCCTGTAAACTTACGCATCGGTACTCCGGTAATTCCCTCCCTATATGCTGTGGTAAGTTCCTAGGTAAGTCTCTCCTTTAAATTCCTCCGTTATTCCTTTGAACACACAATTGTGCGGGAATTCCTTACATTCAATATGAGGTTCAACATGGAGAAGTTGCCAACTAGATTAAATGAGTGAAAAACATTTATTGATTGAGTTCAAAAACAGTTTTTAAGAGCAAAATCACTGGATTTGTAATTCGAACCTGTAACTTATGAAATTGTTGTAAAGCATTATAAACCTTTAAAATTAAGCATTACTAACTAGCAACCCTGGGAAATAGAATGGGTAGGAGTTGAAGGCCTCAAAAGAATCTGGATTTGATTTCAAGAATTGCAAAAAGTTACACAGAATTAATAAAGAAATGTAAAAAATGAATCATAAGTGTAAAACAGCAAATCTTTTTCACAATAAATCAAAAATCAATAAAACATAACATAAAAAGATAAAAATTCAAAGATTAAATATAATTTTTATGTATCTACTATCTTACTTAAATACGACCTGTGATTACGACTTGTGAAATACTGAATAACTTAGATGTAATATAAAATCAATATTAAATCTAATCCCTTGTGTTACTTGCTAATATGTGTTTTGACCAGAGTGATGGATATGCAGTGCAGCTACATATACTTGCATTTAGATTATCTACTTGTTTACAATGTATTATGTAATAACAACTACCCAAAGTAACATTAGACAAGAATAAAAAATTGTAAATTCTAATTTTTAATTGTGTACAAGAATTTCTATTTTGTAATAAAGAAAATATGCAATCTATATAGTTTTATTTTTACAAAACCCAATATATAGAAGTTTAACCCAATGTTTATTTTAAATGAGAATACACAATAGTAACTAAATTTCAACCACGAAGGTTTTAAAGATACTCCTTCTTTTCGTCATGAAAACTATCTATCATAAAATCATATAGAAAAATAACAAAACATAAGAAAATGATAAGAAGAAAACAGCAAGCTGTAAATCCATTTTGATTTGATTAACAGTATTAAATTTTATATAATTTAAAACTATATTTTACTTTAATATTACTTCAGTACTATAATATATTCATTTAACTATTATTGCTGGCAAAACCTTTATAAATTATTTATTTATTATTATTGTATTGTAAAAATTACCTAGGTTTGATGTTGAAAAAGAAGCAGATTAAAATGCAGTAAAAAGCATACACTTACTTCGTGTGAAACAAATTTTGTATCGTCTAAATTTTTAACTGCCCAATTTAAATCTGAAAGAGTTCCATATTCAACAACTCCTGTACCATCCTTGTAAACATCAGTATATAAAACCTCTCCTGCTTCTCTCATGTGATCTTTCAAGTCTTGCCAGCTCCCTGAAGTTGGTAATCCTGATACTAACACCCTGTAATTAGACCTTCTTATAGGACCTGCTGCTCCACGCCCACGGATATATCTACCACCTCCTCTACCACCACTAGAACCCCCTCCACTATAACCACCACCGTTATTTCGAAAACCTCTACCTGAACCACTTCTGTTAGATGCTGTTGGATTCAATTTAAATTTATCAGAACCTCTTGGGAACTGAACTTTTAAAATTTGACCCTCATAAGTCCCGCCATCTTTCCCATAAACAGCATCCTCTGCATCTCTATAAAATTTAAAGGATTAAAATATTAATTTTTACAAGTTGTTACAAATGGCTTATATCTACCATCTTTGAAACCTGTATACTTTAATATAGTATATATACAAATAAGTGGCTAACTTGGGTCTTCAAACAAAAGTTGATATTTTCTTTTCAATGATTTACAATTTTTGTTACATATTGTTTAAAAAATCAATTCATATTCAGTAAAATTTCACCAAAATGACACAAAAATACTTATGAAATAAGGTTTGCAGATTCATAAATGTTGTGCAAATTTAAGTAGGTAAAGGTATATACAAGTAAGTTAATTAGTAAGTAATGTTTATTTACTAGAAAAACAGACAGTAATAAAAATTTTGATTATGAAATATAGAATGGCACATAAATTTAAGAAAATTTTAAATTTTATAAATCATAGCATTAAATAGATTTAGCTTCAAAGCAACAAGATTCAGATGATTCCAAAAATTTGACACCAATATAACTCAATCAAAACATCTTAATGAAAAAGTGCTTATCTGCAAAACAAATAGAATTTTTTTTAAAAAGATATTAGAAGCTGTGAAATTTGAATGCAGAAAAAAAGCATAGTGTATAATGACTTATGAGGAGGGAAACCACCTTTTAAAATATTTACCTCCCCCCGTAACATGGTTATTTTTTTTTTCTTTTTACGAAACAAAGAAAATTACCTTGGGTCATCAAACTCAATAAATGCAAAAGCAGGATCAAATTTGTCATGGATATCAACTGATTGTATAGGTCCATATTTATCAAACACATCTTCAAGATCTCGTTTTCGGACTGTCTTGGGTAAATTACCAACATATATACGACAGTTTGAAGTCATTTTTTGATTTTATGAGTGCAAAAATTCTATGAATATATATACAATATATTTATACGGTAAGAGACATAGGAAAGTAGAGAGGATTACAGGATTAACGCTTGTTAATCAACATTGAAACTAATTACAAAGAAAACGTTAATATAAATGCAAAACATAAACATAAAGAAAAGTTTCACAGTCAATTCAACAGACACTTTGGTACTAGAAGTAAGTTTGAATTTGTAAAAATATAAACAAGTTATATTTGCTTTGTTTATAAGTGGCATGATGTATTCAAACTTTCACTGCAATGTTACAGTGAATGTTTAAACTATTATATATATATATAATATAAATACATAGTTGGTGTTGTATCTATTATTCGTAAAAATTCTTTTTTTTCGGTTATATACACTATAGACCACTAGAAATGCCAAGCCTTTCTAAGTCAGGGTGCATATGAATGCTAAAGCATAAATAAAAAATATGTTGACATCCCTTATAAGAACAAGGAAAAGTTTCTCCATTCAATTCAATTTCATTAATGCTATTTTATATAATAATTATTCAAATATTAATAAATTGTAAATTCTAATGTTAGTTAGTTAGATATATTTTCTGATACTTTATAACTTTACGTTCATCAATAAAACAAAAATATGCAAGTATGGAATAATAACTACACTACCTATTAAGGATAGTATTAGGAAATTATAATCCAATATGACAGTATTGCCTTGGGGCTAACATCTAATACCTTGGTCTTTAACTTTTCCAAATAACTTATATATCAGGTAAAGAGTTACTCTGCTAAGTATTTACTCCTCTCACCCAATGCTTATCCATCCATTTTTATTAATTTAATACTAAGTATCAGCGAGCAAAATGATTTTCTTTATGCGTAGCTATCCTATTTATAAATGTAAAAGATATACTTTCACTCACTCTACAATAGAGCAGACTGTCTTTTTCAGCTACAATTCCCATATGAACGTCAATATGTTACAACAATGGTTTAGCTACATTGGAAAATTTTAAAGAACAGCCACGCGTTTAGTAAACGGAGTGTTATTAGATATACGCTCAGCAGACGGATAGACAGTTTATAACTGTCAACTTTGATTGGCTAATAATTAGACTTAGTCTTCCACTTGAATTGTTTTTTCTTCTAGTCAAATTATTTTTTTTACATTTACAAACACCTGTCTAATAATAGCCAAGATATCTGCTTGTTCAATATTGGACATACTGCGTATTCTTTTGAATGTTTTTGATCCCGTATGCACAAAATAGCGAGAATAAATACTATCTTTGTTTTGATGAAATTTGCTTCCATGAAAATGTTATGTTTCTCTTTTCAGAAAATTGTGGTCTCTTTCCACGGTTCGTCGGCAACCTCATTGTGTCTAAGAGTGGTAAAGCCTCCCTTTTTTCATAAAAGAGCATATGAAATGTTAAACTTCTTACCATAGACATATTCATTTTCGGATATCAATTTTTAAAAATATGACATAATATGCTTCTTCAACATTATATTCCCTTCTAGGTGTTTCTGTCTCAGACTTTCAAGAGCCTCATCGTTCAATGTTAGAACAGCTTCACTTATATTGTTCGTTATAGAAGTTTATGGCACCATTTACATTTCCGTTTTCAAATAAGATTTTAAATTTATTAGAGATGCTTTGATTTTATTTCGCATCCCATTAAGACTCGGTAAAAGCTTCCCTAAGCTTTTGAAGACTGGGATGGTTTCGGAAGAAATAAAGGCAGGAATTATATGAATTATTTTAACAGCAGGGGATGTTGTAAAACACGGATGGGCGGATCACCGGATCGATGGAGCAGTTCCGGAGCACGATTCGGTTTTGATAAATAATAAGCGGATCAGAATTAGTAAAACACGGAGCAGCAAAAAAAAAAGTCTAAAAGATAAAGATTGAAAATCAATAGGATATTGTTGTTTAGGTTCAACAGATAAATCTTTTACTTCAACTTCACCTTTACTACTATATTCCCAGTGATGGAGAGCGATTACGAAAGAGAGTTATTCTATGGTTTTCCTCATGGCTTAATGAGGCTTATTAGGTGGCTTCCAATACATATCTTAACCATTTTGAAAAGATTTAGGTTGATAAAGAAGACTCCCGGTTTTTCGAACCGACACTTATTCGAAGAGGTTTTCCTTTCCTTTTATACAACGCTCAAGTTACAAAACTAGCTACAAGTATATTTTTATTTCTACCACCAAGAATAGTAAAAGTGACTTTATTAACGCAGATATCCATTTATAGCACTGCCACAATTTCATCGGACGTTTCAAGTTTTATACTTGCTAGTTTCTGGAATTCTGGCCGAATTCCGCCAGGTTTATGACACGAACGATTTAAGAACATATGCCAATGTTTTTATTTCTATTAAAGTATTGTAATAGATCTTGGATTTTCCAATAACTTTATTTTTAAAGTTGGATTTAAACTTGGATTTTCCAATTATTTTTACGAAAGGTTCTTCTTACTGTTGCTTTTTTTAGCTAGCGGACTTCCTTCCTCATCATTTTGTCAAAATTGCAGCTTTCCCACCAAAATATCTGTTGCCAGAAAAGTTTCAATGAACTAATCAGAAGACATCCGGTGAATCCATTCTACTACCGGATAATTTTTGACGTCATTGGAAATCTTAGTTGTAGTTTGATCTTCTGTTGTTTGGCCTTAGGCTTACTATTGTTACTTAATAGGACTTATGTTCATCAAGGGTTTGATAGAAGTACAGGACTTATATTGAAGTATACCTTGAAGCATTGGCGATACTATTTTCATTTTGCCATTTAAGTCTGGTAGTTTACCCAAAACTTTAATAATCAGTTATTGCTGTTTTAACTGAGGCTAAACAAATTTTTTGTAACTACGAATATATTTTATCCTTGGAACTGCGTTTTTTTAAAAGTCCTTATGAGTTTCCACATGCGCAGTGAAAACAACTTGAAAACTTTACTACTCATTAAACAGTCTTTTACTACTCACTAAACGTAGCTTTGTACATATAGGTATATATTTTTAATATCAACACTTAAGTAAATACATTGAATAATAGTTAATTTACTGGATGGTTTATTCTTTCTAGTTCATTATCTTTTTGATATTGCGCTTGTATTGTTCAGCTTCTATTCTGTGCTCAGTTCAAACCGTTTCATTTCCGAATCGGTACCAAGTGTAAACCTGTACTAAGTTTTGGTCATAACTTGATTATTTTTGACAATAACTTTCGAACGGTATTCATTCTGCATTGGTAAACACAGGTGTGTGGCCGTGAGATATGTCATGCAATTTATTAAGGTTGATTGTTAACTGACCAGTGACGTCAATAAATTTGGAAAATTCTAAATTTAAAAAGTTGATGTTGTACAATACACTAAAAATGTTAAAAATGAAATATAGAGTTAACCCTTATAAAAATATAGAAAATATATAGTTTATTGAATCATTTTTAAAGGAAATCATTCCATAAGATGTAACCAGACTAGAAAACAGACCATCAATATCAGGCAAACCAATATGTTTAGCGTGTACAGTAAACGTATAGTATAAATTAACTCACCTTCGTAAGTGACTATCCTATCTTGTGACAACTCAAAGAAATGAAACAAATCAGCAATCTCTTCTTTCGGTACTTGATCTAACGAGCTGCGCAGCACCTCTCGAATAACTCTACTATGGACAAACCCTAACCCTTCTCCGTCGAATACTCGAAAAGCTTCAAGTGTACTCGAAAGTTCCTCGGCTGGTTTAGACATTTTCTCCATTAGATTTATGAATTCAGGAAAATCAATTTTGCCATTTCCTATTTGAAAGTTTTTACAAATATTACAATGTGTTAAATTACGTCACAAACATCAAGGACTCAACGAAAATATCAACGACTCAACGTTACAATACGAACGACTCAACGAAAAGCGAGTAAGCGAACCGCGAATACACTCAGACACTCGTATGACTTAACGCGAATTTTTATGTTGAAAAATTGTTTGTCCCCTTCTTTTAAAAAAAAGAGAAAAAACTTTTCTAGGAATTTCTTTCTAATACATACCATCAGCATCAACTTCGTTTACAATCCTCTGCAGTTCGAAATCAGTCGGGTTGCATCCCAGACTTCTGAGTAAGAACTTCAATTCGCGTGTTGTTATAAAACCTATACCATCTTTATCGAAGGTTTGAAAAGCATCTTGGTATTCTAAACGGGAAGCAATGTCCAGAAAGGGTCCACCAAAAAGAACTTATATAAAATATAAACCTGGTTTCTACTAACCTTTGAATTGTCCATCTGTTAATTTGTCCTGTAAAGGGAAAATATAAAGGAATAAAACGTCATCTAGAAAATTATATCTTTAATTACAATTAGTAAATGCTACTCAAAATATTTTATTGCTCAAAAAGTTATACGAATAAATTTCTTTATAAAAGTAAAATTTAATCAATATTTCTTTGATTTTTATAAGAGTTAGTTATAGTGCTTTTTCGTTGTTGATTTTTTATTGTGATGTTTACAATAAAATATTGTTTTTCTTCTATTACCCTTGAGGTATTGTTTTACTCTCCATTGTATTAACTAATCATCAAATTCTATTATTAAACTATTTTTCCATTCAAGGTATTTTCATTCAAGCTGTTTACTTTTATTTAATGAATTTATTTTTATTTAAACCTGAAAAAATTTCAACCTTTTAAATCAGAAATATTTTTAAATTAAGCTGTAGGTAATGTAATGTTTATATATACACTTTTTTAGATTATAGTAGCTGTTTCTACTTTTAATACTTATAGTAGCAAATAAACACGAGATAAAAATTTTTTCTTTCTAAAAGTCTGGTAATGAAAGTTCTTTTATTTTCTTTAGATTTTCACATTTAGATATCTTTCAAGCATATTTTCTGTTCGATTTTGATGGTAAATATGTATTTAGGTAAGATCAACATATTACGTCGAGTTGTTTCTTTTTTTGGCGCCCTTTTCGAAGCAATGCTGCAACTGATGCCATTTCATATGAATCTATGCGAGAAAATAATATTTTCAATGTTTTTGGATGTATTAAGAAATAAATACAAGAAAAAAATGACAAAACACTGGATATAATTATATAAATTGTTTAAGGAAACAACCTATCAAAAGAAGATATTTGTCTGAATATGTTCAGATTTATAAAAACGCCATACCAAATAAATAAACCGAATAAAAAAACCAAATACATTTGCGAAATAAATGTACCAAATATATATACCAAATAAATTTGCGAAACAAATATGCAAAATAAATATGCGAAATAAATATGCAAAATAAGTATGCGAAATAAATATGCAAAATAAGTATGCAAAATAATTATGCAAAATAAGTATGCAAAATAAGTATGCAGAATAAATAAACCAAACAAATAAACCAAATAAAAATATCAAATAAATATACCAAATAGGTTTTGATGTACCTTCAATTACCTTCCAATTGTACCTTCAATCTTTTTGTTTTCTCGTATTTCTTAATTTAAATAATAATAGTTAAGAAATTCAAAATCTGAGAGATGTGCTATTTAAATAAAACCGTAGGTCAAACAATTGGTTACCATAAGTCGCCTATACTATAAGCAATGAGACTCACAGTCTTAGACGTTTCGCTTGCATTATTTTTTGCAATAGGTATAGTCCTTTTCATTCATATCTGCAAAGCAGTTATACTATTGGAGTAATTATTAGTTGTTAATAAGAAAGAATAAATACTCTTAACTTTATTACCCACGGCTACAAGCTTCGTCTTGTTTTAAAACGCTACGAATAATTAATGAAAAGGTCTATACCCTGTCAAATTGTTAATTTTTTACAAATCCGAAAAAAGTAGACTTTAGCGAATAAATTTATAAATTTAAAACCAAAAAAAACACTTACAACACTTTAGTCTAATAATAACAAAAATATTTTCGCTGATATTACGTAAAATTGGTCTGTTACGTCATTATAAATTAAATTGAGGTCACATGTTTTGTTGGTTTCAAACTAATCTTATATCTGGTATTTTGATGTTCTTAAGGATTACTAAGATTGAGCTAATCTGAAAATAAATTTCACACTATGAAAAAAGTAATCTGATGTCAGAGCATTGAAGCAAAATATTAATTCAGTTAAAGTTGTAACTGTTGAGTTGAAACACCAAGTGGACCCGTTAAAAGCGAAGATTGTATTTTATGATTCGCTAGCGATAGAGAAGTTGAAAACAGCATTCAGGTGTTACATTCCAACAAAGTAAGCGTTCCTGTTAATTTTGACTGAGCTCTTTTTGCCATATCCTATATCGTGTTTATCAACTGTCTGAAAGTTTAATTATAATTAAAAAAAATCGATTAAAAAAACGTTGCTGTGGAAAACATTAGAAAATCTCATGAATTATACTCATCAATTCAACTACTGCGAGAAAACTGGCATAGTTGTGCGAGATATCACTGCAAAACACTTTGTTCATTCGTAGAAAGTGTACAACGACGCTGCATTAAACGCTGAAAACTCGGATTCTGCTGATTCTCTTTGAACTACATTTTATAAAAACTATTACAAAGATAGCCTTGAGAAGGATAATATAGAAAAAAATACGGATCCAAAATCATCAAATTTAGTAGTTTTGCCTCTAGAGTTATTGTTGCTTTTCATAGCTTGGACAAGAAAGCAAACTTTAAAAATTTATTTCCTTTTTTCATTTTTTCATTTTAAGTATCAAATTTTTAAAAAACGCCTAAAATATAGTAACGGTTAAATTTTCATACAACTTACTTTAGAAATAAGAATCTATTCTAAAAAATATATTTAAAATCTTCACTGTTGATTCTTAAGGTGCGGCCGTTGTAAATGGTTTGTTTTGTTTGTATTAATAGCAATGTTTCAAAGTTTATAGTTTTAGTTATTGTTTTTGTTTCAAATCTTCATAGACAGATTTTCCTTTCCATTTGTAAAACTTTGTTGACTTTCTAACATAATTTTACTTTTGCTCACTCATTATTATTATTATAGTTATTTATTTTTTAATGTATTGAAAACAAAAAACGAAAACGAAAACAAAACAACTGTACGTGTAGAAACAAAGCCCGGGAAATGATCTCATGTCATTTGGAAATTAAATAAAAAACGCCATTTTATGAGCACAGCTATGTTTGAAAAACATCAGCGTGTTGTAAAGAAAACAAAAGTAGAACGTTGTGTTGAACATCGCTTTGGTTAACAACTAGTTTGAATGATAATGTTCAAGTACTAACCTAACCTATAGTTGTAGTTAGTTACTGCACCTAAAGATGTACCTTATCTCTTCGATATCTTTTTAAAACACAAAACTAAATTTTTCTTATATTATGTTTGAGTATATTTGGAAAACCTTGAAAGATTAAAAAGTCTCTTTCTTTATTTTATATATTTAATGAGTAGCACTTTTTTAAACTTCCTTAGCAATGTTTATAACTCGCTCCCTCCAAAAGTACGATGTTATAACATAGAGGGTATTTTAAAAAACAATATTAGCATATCCGCAGTACAAACTGGAGCATTTTAATACTTCAGAAGTTTGAGAAAAATTCTGTCCATCTAGATTTACAGACAACTGGGTAAAAAGCTATATCAATGTAGTTGTCATATATTATTCAGCTTCTATCTATCTTCTGCTATCTTTGCTATGATGCACATTTCATATATTGAATGAATAACATTTATGGCTATAACCCGATCATAAAAAGTTGAAATGTTCCACAATAGTTCAGTTCTTTACTTTAGTTGAGAAAAACAAACAGATCACAGACAATTTTCAGTGGATACTGACGATTTCTACATGCAGCGATAAAAATGCCTCATGTGTCGAATTTGTCGTTAAATGCATCAGCCATAAGAAGCGTCTACGCATGCCTCCAATAGTGGTAATGAGTCTTAATGCATTTCAAAGAAAGGTTAATGACATATTTAGAATAGCAAAGCAATGCTACAAACTTCACCAAACTAGAATGCAGCATGGCCTCTACCCATGAATGGTGTTTGTATTAAATCACCAACTACAACTATCCCGTGTATTAAGAGAAAGAAATATATTGTAATGGGTGTACTTACATTAAGACGAAATGTTTCAAACCACAAGTCGAGTTATAGCACGATCATTAAACCTCTTTAGTTAAGAAATTAGTTTAACTAAATAATAATGTCACCGTTCGTAGTTAAGTCCACGTAAATATGTATATGTTAATAGAAACCACGTGACAGTGTTTCACTCCACAATGTATGTATAAGTTGACAGTGTTTACAATTAAGTGTTGTTTCAATTGGAATATCTCAAATGAATCGAAGTTTTGTATCCAGCTGAAATAATCAAGCAAACAACATAAACGTTCGAACAAAGAAACGTTCGAACAAAGAAGAGGAACAAGAAAAAGTTAGTAAACACTTATTACATGTTTTTAGAATTTACTTTCAAAACAAAAGAGATTACGTTTTATAGTTCCAAATTTCGAGGGAAAGCAAGAAGTGTTGAAAATATTTGATTCGAAAATTTTCAAAAGTATGTCGCCAATAGAATTTAAAGATCCTTGCAAACAAGTGTCACGTAAAAGAGAAAAAGTCCTTGAATTCTAATATTTAAAACTCAAATATCTTTTAAATATTCAATGCTATAAAAACATTTTCAATAACAAATTCATCGATTTTTTTAGTCTGATTTAATTAAAGCATTTGTTTTGCAATTCAGAAAATGGTCGAAAAGGACATTCCTTAGTTCCTGGCAAACATATTTTGCTTTAGATAATGATGAAAATCGAGTTTATTTCCATTAAATGAGTAAATAAAAAAGACCAATATTTCTTCCCGCCTTTCCCTCCCTTTAATGAAAACTTCAATTGAAATGTACATCGGTATATCAGGTTAAAGCTTAACGAAATAATCTTTGACATATTTTCTTTTGAGACGATAAAGAAAATAAATATCATGATTGAAGATTACAGGAGCAAAACCTTAAAAAAATATGTTTTCAATGCAAATGTTTGTAATAACTGTCTTTAAGATAAAGCAAAAACATGTTTAAAGCAAAACATGTCATAAACATATTCTTTCAAATCTATTTTTTTACCGCCTAAATATTTCTATAGAAAGAATTCAAGTTTTTCGTTGTACATTTCACGTATATGCTTTAAAAATGAAATCTTGTTGTTAAAAATTTACTGGATCTATCCAAAACTATAAATCACGAGAGTGATCTCTTGTAGTTCTCTTGAGTTAGTCTTGTAGCCTTAACCACGTGAGTTAGTCTTGTAGCATTAACCGCGTGAGTTAGTCTTGTAGCCTTAACCACGTGATTTAACTTGTTAACCAAATTGGTCTAAAAGCCTTAACCACATGAGTTAGTCTTGTAGCCTTAACCACGTGAGTTAGTCTTGTAGCCTTAACCACGTGAGTAAGTCTTGTAGCCTAAACCACGTGAGTTAGTCTTGTAGCCTTAACCACGTGAGTTAGTCTTGTAGCCTTAACCACGTGA
>JAUELD010101440.1:8868-36289 GCA_031471615.1 Aglantha digitale | reverse complement strand
CTACGAAGACTAAATGAAAAGAGAATGGGATATTTTCAATATTGTTTTCCCCGCGTGTTAGAAGCATTTTAATTTTAGCTTTATGCGTGATTTACATTACGTCAATATTAGTTGCGAAATCCAATTCGGATGTTAATAACACACTGATCCTCGCAGGAAGGAAAATTACCCTTTAATTTAGGAAAAACGGGTTTTATCCGTTATTCGAATCTTAATATTTTTAACATTATTCCTAAAATTTTCCAGTAGTGACGTTCTAGAACCTTTTAGAACCTATTTCTAGAAGCGAAATAGTATATATATTAAAAAAGGGTAGTAGTACCTCGCGCCAGTATGGCCCAGTCACATAAGGATATTTTGTGAATTTCATACGTTAAGACTCTCGACTTCATATTAAAGAACGACTTTCTAAGTCTAAGCTAGCTAGTCAGTTCTAAGATTGATTTTCTTAAAGTTATTCCTCTATTTTTCAACACTGTGACATCTCTGACGTTTTTTTATTATCATTTCCATACTCAACTGTGGCACATGCTGAGTGACTGCTCGAACAGACAAACAAGTTGGAACAAACAATCGAATATGAAGTCATGTTATGAAATACTCTGTTTCACATTCAATATTTTTAAAAATGAGAAACCTAATCATAAGAGAAACATTGAAATTATAAGCTCCTTCATTTAGCTTGATTTTAGTTAGTATAAAAATAAGAACTTTGAGCCTTTTGTTGATTATTTTATGGTTTCACTAAAAGGCGTATCAGTGTGGTAAAGTTTTATAAAATCACATTGCTGAGGTTGTCTGCCAGCACATTATTTTGGTAAAATCAGGTTACCAAGGTTGCCAGTTATCACTTCTTGTACAGTGTGGTAAAATTAGGTTTCCTGTCATTCCATTAGCCTTAACTTACTTTACTTTATCATTGCATTCCCGTTGTACGATAACCAAAGCGTATAAATCACGTTTCTAATTCGAAATCTCTTATATGCTTCTTTGCGATAAATTTGAAAATCTACAGAAGTTATTGGCAGACTTTTGTATACTGCTTGCAAAGAGAATCAAATTTCTCTCTCCCTAAAGCTTGTTTTTCGGTGCTGGTTCTTTGTTGCTTTGATGATGGTAAGTGAAGGTCTAAAACAACCATACATTTGTTTCTCTTTTTCAACTTTATAGTTGTCTAGTATAATAGTATAGGGTCTTGAATAAACAAACACCAATTCATAAATGATAGTTTTCACTTGCATTATTTTGTCTTATGAAAATCTTATACATGATTGCTAAAGTGACTGTTTTTTTCTACTTTTCATACACTACAATATACAATCATATAAAAAACATTATGATGTTCTACAAGTTTAATGATAAAAAACTAAAAAAAGTATTTAAACATGACCTAAGGGTGTTAAACAAAATACAAGTTTAACCTGGAGTTCAATGCCGGGTCACCAGTTTTAATGAAGCATATTATGGTATTTTATATAGATCTGTAATTTCGTTTATTTATAAGCACTTATTGTAATTTTACCTACGTAAATAATAAAAAAGGTAGTAGTAAGGTAGTTGTACTTCACGGCGGTATGACCCAATCATACCCAAGGTTGAGTATAAAAAAGGTCCCAAAATATTTTTAGATTTAAGTCAACCAATCTTCAAGTTTTAAATGTATCTCTATTTCATGAATTAAATGATAGTATTTGCAAACTATAAATATATTGTTGCAAAAAGAACTACAAAAAAGACACATATGACGATGTGTGCAAATGATTTATATATAATATACCAAAATATATTCAAATCCTGATAAAGAGAGATCAGAAACTATTTTTTTTTACAAAAGTTTGTAGTTTACTTTTTTTTTTAAACCAAATAAAATACGAAAATAGAAATTTCTTGCTTATTGCTATGTTTCTATTTTTGCTATGGTTGTTTTGCCATTTACGCTCATTTGCTACTCACCAGATAACCTATTTGACAGTTCGACTCATCCGAAAGACTAGATAGTAACATGTACCCATAGATCAAGGAAAAGTAAAAAAGTTTAGAGAAAGAACAGTTTATATTAAGCTTATTTATTAAGAAACACGACGTTTGGTCCTAACAAACTCGATTCAGATATGAAGCAAGCGCGAACTAAGAACTCCTTACTAACTCAATGTTGAACATTGATATTGGTTATAATTTGTTTTCACCCCCATTGGCATTGTACTTTATAAATAATAATTATAAATAGTATTTATACAGCATTGATTCCGTACTAGTCTGATTGTTCGTTTTACTCACAACGCCCCTAAGTTGGCCTCATTCTGAATTTTGGCTGTTGTAAACAATCAAATTACTTATTAATTTCTTCACAGTCTTTATGATACATTTTCATTCATTCGGTGAAAGTTTTGAAGGCCTGCCAGGATTAAAATTTTGACGTTCCACAGGTAGTTGAGAAAATTAGGTTGGATGGACGAATATCTTTACACTTTTCATACTATACTGAGGTAACATCTTACGAATCTCCGACAATGTCTTACAGGGACATTTCTTCTTGTTTTGATTATTATTAAACTAAAAACAAAAACAAATACATGCTTACTATTAATAGATCCTGGTCTATTTTATATTGCCTGATAAATATATAGCCTACAGCAGTTTTAATGAGTTGGAAGAAAAAGTTATATTCTAATTTTCATCTCCAAGTTTAGCAAATAGTATCGAAAATGTTCAAAATGAAAACATAACTAGCACTTTGATTGATTTTAAACGAAAATCACAATTTTCCAATAACTAACCATAAATTAAGTCAAAAACTTAAATTGCATAGTTTCTGACCCCTTCCTCCCTAACTCAATGTTGGGGAAGCGAGAATAAACACTCAATAATCCAAAACAATCAAAATTCATGCAACATTGAAGTGAGCGATTTTCAGTTTTTGTCTTAATATATTGGTCAGGATTGTAGAACTCAAATGCTTCCCGCCTTTAAAATTTCTGAGAATTGTTATGTTTTGGTAAATTGAAGACCGGGATTTCTAACTTAAAAATATTCGAAATTAAGCTCGCTCCTCAACAGACTCGTGCCAACAAAAACTTTGGAAACAGCAGGTATAAACTGGGACATGTCTAATGAAACTGATAAAGCTCCTCAAGAAGAAGAAGATGCCACGGAGCTCCAATTTCCTAAAGGTATATTTTTGCTTGATAAAAATAAACCGGGTACTATTCCTAATTTGTTCATTGTTTCATATTCGTTAGCTATAAATACGTGAACTGTTGTGATTGTGTCAAAACTGTATCCAAAAACTTTAACGTAAAAAAATATCAAAAGAAAAAGACCAGTAGCTATAGTGATGGCCAAAAATTTTTACTTAATCCTTTTGAGACATTTTAGAATTATTGCAGTTTGAATTGCAATTTGATGAAATTAAACTAAAATGAAAATACATAAGCTGAATCCATTTGCTGAACTCATGAAAAATTGTACTCTGTCAATTTCGGATAAGTGGAAGTCAAAATTTAAAAGGAGCAGAGCTTTAACTGAACCAAATGATTTTGCTTAATTTCTAATCTTTTAAAAAATACTTTTTTATAAATATTAAACATCTTTTTAGAATATTTCTTTTTTTAGAATTAAAAGAAGAAAATTTTATCTAAAAACATTTTTTAGCAGTGAAAAACAAAATTTCCAGTAAATTTAAGTTTCAGAGTTCAAAAAATGACTTATTATTGTTATTAACTTTGACTCTACTGCAATTAAATGTGAGTCAGTGTTCTTTGTTTTATACTTTTCATTTTTTGAATGTTGAGTATTTAGTTATTTTTTTTTAGAATTTGAATCGGCCGAAACTCTGTTAAATTCAGAAGTTTTCATGTTGTTAGAACATCGAAAAGCGCAAAATGAAAATGCTGACGATGAGCAGGACATGAGCGATGTGTTTATGAAAACATTGAATTATACTCAAGTTTTTAGTAGGTTTAAAAATCGTGAAACTATAGCACAGGTCCGTGGGTAAGGAAACATGTTAAATAAATTTTTAATATTATATGAATCAAGGTTTTGAAAACTTCAATTTTAAAATTGCACAAGATTATCATAGAATTTTTATGCACTATCAATATCTTTTGTTTATGTTCTCTAGGTTGTTATCAAAAAAGAAGCTCCACAAATACGAACTGGCTTCTATAGCTAACCTTTGCCCTGAAACATCAGAAGAAGCAAAGTCTTTAATTCCGAGGTATTGTTAGCCTCACATTACTTATAGTTATATATATATTTGTGACCCAAAAAAACTTATTTGTGATGTTTAGAGCATCACAAGAAATAAGAAGTCTCTTTATAGCAGTGATAACAGTCTTTCAATGTCAGAAAATATTTTAAAAAGCTTCAACCTATTACAATATCATTCTGACATATCATGGTTAACTTTAACTTTTAACTTTTAAAGGTTAACTTTTTTAATACTACTATGATATGTCTGAATGGTATTGTGATAGGTTGAAGCTTCTTGATGATAAGTTTTTACTGTGTTGCTTGTAATGTCAGAAAATTTTGTTTCAAAAAAGTTTAGATTTAATAGTCAATCAAACGTTAAATAATGGAATTTTTTTCTTTGAAATTGATTTATTTAGAATAATTTCAGAACAGAAATGTGAATCAAAGTAGACTTTTTCTACTATTTTGAGGTATGTAGTTTAAAATATATTTTTTCATTCTAGTTTAGAAGGTCGATTTGATGATGAAGAATTACAACAAATTTTAGACGAAATTAAAACTCATCGTAGCTTTCAGCGTTGATATATTTTTTCTTGCTCCACCAATTAGCGTTGATATATTTACCTACACAACAAAACAGTGTTGATATAGTCCACTTAACCAATCAGCAACAATTTTGATAAATTAACGACTTATGTTTGTATTGTGAGAGGTATTGTTATGAGGTGTAATGATAAGAGTGTAAAACACTAACCAAACCTCATATTTGAGATTTTATTATTCGCTTGATTAGTGTTGGATAAAGTTTGACAAAGTTACGTTAATTTTATATTATCAAATATTGATATATATATATATACGGAATATATATGGAATTTTCTCATATTTGTTAGTTTGATCATGAAATCCTAATATTTTGTAATTGTTTTTCTGTGTTCCTGTTTTCATTATTAACAAAGGTTATGTATAAACTCTGTCTTTATTGAATAATTTCAAAACCATTTAAATAAAACATATTATCAATGTTTAGATATGCTTAAGGTGTTTCCTGGAGACAATGAAGCTACAATATATAAAGCTGATCTAATGATCTTAATAATTTTAAATCAATCTTCATTTCACAAAGCAATATTTACATACTAACTTAGACAAATATTTTAGGACATCTTCTTGTCAATAGCTAAATAGAATGAAATTCTGAGTTACAATGAATTGCAACCTAAGTATGGCCACTGAATCTTTTATATGGGTAAAAATGTGGAAAGAGATCTATGTGGTTTGATTGTTTAAAAATAGCATACAATAGCTGAGTTATTAAGTTGTATGTTTTAATATCAGAACTCTGAAAACTTCTCATTGAGGATATGAGTTGTTAAAAAAAAATAAAAACAAAAAGTATAGGTACGCTACTACATCACATAAGTTTGCCTCGGGCCACTTGGGTCGCAGATGCACTACCCTTTCTATGTCTGTTAGCATATATTATTTTGTAGCGTATAATTAGACAATGTTTAAGCAGAATTTAAAGATTTTCTAGTTATGTCAGCTGGTTAAAACACAATAAGTTTGAACAAAGCCTTATCGTTTGAAATCTTTAGATACACTTTTTTTATTGGAAAATAAATGTCTCTAGTGATAATGCTAACATATATGCTGTCAGAAACCTTTATTCAACAAGGTTTAGAATGACCAGATCTAATTTAGGATTTGCTGTGAAGTTGGTATTCTAGGAGTTGCTATTTTACAGCTACTTGAATTCATTGATTGCTAGCTGTATATACCCATTTAAATAATGGTAAAACTCTTTAAATGCTTATTATGTAATGAAAATGGTGTATTACTAAATTATTCACTAAATATCAATATTAATGCTTAAATCCCAGTAGCATATGATTATTAAATTTAATTAATCGTTTCAGTGCTAAAACATAAATTTTTCTGCCTGCCATCTAAAGGTATGCAATTGATAAAAAATGTTACACGGTTTTTGTCTGCCTAACTTACAGTATTTATTTTGAAACAATATCACTATACTTATTATAGATTCTATGTATATAATTAATGTGTAAAATTAAAATTTAATATCACTTGGTTTCCTGTCACATTCATGAAAAATCAACAAAATGGCATGGTGTGGCAGTTATACTAAAATTGTATTTTTGTTGCAAAGAACTTTTAGTAAAGTGGATTTAAAAAGATAGAGTAGAAAGGTTTTTCGTTTAAAGCATTTTGTTAATATCTTTTGTTTTTGTTGATTTGTACATGAAAAAATGAAACAGGAAATACTTAATGTCTATAAAATGATCTACTGCATAACTTAAAAGTAAATGATTTCCTTTTTGAATTTCTTTAATTATTTTGACATTTAGTTTTTCTAGGTGACTTTTTTTTCTTTTTAATATTCTAGGCAACATCTTAGCATTGAGGGTTTTAAAAAAATAATCTCTATGATTTTTTTTCTTTTGTTAGTTGAAACTATGATACGTTTAGCACTAATTCAATTAAAAGGAAGTGCACAGAAATCTGTTACACTTGAGAAAGTGAAAGGTTTAGTGGATAAAGCAACTCAAAACAAAGCTAACTTGATATGTTTGCCGGTAGGAAATTTCTATAATATATATTGTTAAAGAATGATGCATCACTAATTTCAATTTTATTTCATTTAAATTCAGCACTTATTCTAGCATGTTTAGGGTGTAGGGTTAGAAGAAAAACGCTTAAATCAAGTCTGAATTTTAACGTGAACCAATTCTAGTTTTAAATAATTTCTGAAAATTTCAGGTAATTTCATTGATCCATTCTTAAAAAATAACAAGTTTTTGTGGCTTCACTGACTTCCTTTAAAAATTAGCAAAAAAGTGTTGATATCAACAAAATAAACAAAGTTCAGCGTACATAAATTTATAAATTTGATGTTTTTTGAAAGGATATTTGATAGGAAATAAATTTTTATGAAGGATAAATAATCAAGCTACCCTTGCCACAGCATATTTTTTTATTTAATTTATTTATTACTTAGTAAGTAGTAATAGAAGTAGCAAAACAGAATCAAGATTTTATTTGATGACTATTTTACTCTTCACGATTAGGTTAATTTAATCTTCACTCTTCATTTTCATTCTGTAATCTTTAACATTTAAAAGTTTTTGTCAATATTAGGAGTGCTTCAACTGTCCATATGGAGTTGAATACTTTAAAGAATATGCTGAGAATGAGAAGAACAGTGAAACATGTAAGTTAATGTCTTCTCTTGCAAAAAAACACTCTGTGCATCTTGTCGCTGGATCAATCCCTGAAGAAAGTAACGGTGATTTTTATAACACCTGTTTTGTGTATGGACCTGATGGAAATCAAGTAGCCAAATTTAGAAAGGTATATTTGTACCAAATTTGTAAACGTATAATATCTCTTCAAGTTACTGATTTTATTACTAGCCCACGGGTCAACGTCAAACATCAGGTTAAACACCAATGCCCTAAGGATCACATTTAAGTAAATATATATACTATACATTAATACGCTAAGAGATCTGAAAAGGGTAGTGTGACCTTAGTGGATTTTTTTTAAATCGCCAATTTATTAATTCTTTTAAGGATGCTGTTTAATAAATGAAAGAATAAAGTGTTAAATTCACCTTGATTATTTTTTAACACTTTCTCGACACTTTTTTTATCAAAAGAGTAATTTATTATTTCTTCCAATTTAAATAAGCTTTTGTAATATGAAATATGGTGATATGAAAATCGGAAAAGATCTTTTAATTTTATGGACTGCAGTTGTACAACACAATTTACTTTGTTACTATTTTGTATTATTAATAATTCTTATATTCTATGTTTTTAAGGAGAAAACTTATATATTTAATTTTATAAAGTCTTAAACACTCTAAAACGATAAGTAAAAGTGAAGAAGAAATAGCATTTTTTTCAGCACTCCTAGTTTTCAAACTATAATAGTTATAAATAAAAGCAATTAAAACCAGGCTTATCATGGGTTTGGGCTGTTAAAAGTTAATAGGCATAAATACTTGATGAAATAAATAAGGGAATTGTTTTATAAGCAACATGTTTCATTATCCAACTTCCTGTTAACACAGATTTAATGTTTTTCTTATTTATAATTTAAAGAGGGCCCAAGCTGATAAGACAAGTTGGACTCTTCCCTTTAAGTGTTTTTACCTATACAATAGGAAAAAAGAAGATTTTGATTTTTAACTTTTGGCATTGCCTTTTTAATATTTCTCATCTAAACTTGCAATTAGAAATAGTGACTGATTTAATAATTTCTCCCGCCCACAATATTATCTTTTAGATTCATTTGTTTGATATCGATGTTCCAGGGGGCATGAAATTTACAGAATCAGAAGTTTTAAAAGCTGGAAATGAAATAGCCACTTTTAATGTAGGTAAGAAGGACAATGTTTTACACTATTAATTAGCGATGTAGCTTTTGTTATGACTTTGATACAATAACACTAACATGATGTCCACATTGGTTTTAACCCCTCCCCCCCTAACTTTTGCCAGAAAGTTGAAGAATTCTAAAAAAAATATTGCTGTCCGATTTTTCTTTTTTTTTTCTTGTTCCATATTATATTAGCTATTATTATTCATATTAGCTTCCATATTATCAGGAAGTTGTGCTGTGCATTTTTTTAAAAAAAATTATATACAAAAATCTATAATTTTGGTATCCTTAGCATAAATTGTACTCTTGATCTTGTTAGAGTTGTCAAGATCATCTACTGTAGTAAGATATTGAATGTAGATAAAGAATATTTGTCAAGGAAAATAATGATAATGGTGGTTTTGATATTTTAATAACATATAGTTATGATATTTATAGGTTCCTGTAAAGTTGGAATCGGTATTTGCTATGACATAAGATTTCCTGAGTTATCTAAAATGTATGAGAAAGAAGGTATATGTAAATATGTAATAATGTTTTATTTTGTAATCTGTCCCATCAATCTAAATTAAGATTCAAAGATGAACTGGAGACAACAGTTAACCAATGTTATTACCAAATTTATTTCTTTATTTTCAAATTTTGTACTAATTTGTGAAGTTATTAGTGAAGTAGTAGTTGTCTGATAAGCAAAAGTCTGATATTGTTGAAATTACAAATCTACTATCGAACTAAATTGAAAACTGCTACAGATTTTTCTGACTTTTTACACAAACTTAAAATAAAAGATGCTTCGAATTGGTGTTAGTGACATTATTTTGAAAAATCTCGTTTTCGGGTAAGTTTTGTTGAGTAGAATTTTGAACAAACCAATGGAATATTACTTATTTTTTTTGTTATGATTCTAAAATTATAAGAGGAAAGGTTTTTGAATAAAATCAAACAATTTGATTTTTTTTTTATAAAATATTGCTGATCTAGTACTTAATAGCTCCAAACTTCAAACCCTTCTGTAGCCTGTTAATGAATTGTCCTTGTTTGTCTTTCTTAGAAATATCTGTTTATAATTTTATTCTGAATAGAAATAAATTTATTTTTATTCAAAGTTGCTATCTTCTTTCAAGTTTTCTGGATGTCTACTTCTTTAATAGTAAGGAACTTAGCAGTTAAACCTACTAAAAATTAGAATTAATTTTCTTCTATAGGTTGTCACTTATTACTATACCCTGGTGCTTTTAACATGACAACTGGTCCTAAATATTGGGAATTGCTGATACGTGCAAGGTATGTTTACTTTTGTATAAGAAAGTATGTATAAAATACCAGAGATAATTGGCAATTTTTTTCTTTTTAACATTATATTATAATTTTTAACTTTTCTTAGTAAATTGAAGGGGGGCTGTAATATATGTTAACTGAAATGAAATATGTCTCGATGCAAGTTTTCGAGGCTTTTTAATCTTAGAATGACTTGTTATATAACTTCGGATTTCTTTTTACCTTTTTTCATGTTTCGCCTTTTCGTTAAGTATACTTAATGAATTCTTTATCCCAACGTAGATTTTAAGGCGTTGGAAAATTTCCAAGTTTTTTTTTGATCGTGTAATACGGGAATATCTTTAATTTTATAATTCATATAATTATTACAATCTGTTAACCAATCATATACAAGATGCTCAATCGGATTTTTTATTTTTGTTTAGATCTGCAGATCACCAAGTATGTTTCATTGTTGTTTACATAGTGATACTAAAAGCTGTTTCCAGTCCCCCTTTCCATAAGATGTGAGCGATCACTCTCCTACACACGTACACTCGTCACCTAAGATTCATAGATTCATTTGCTTGTTTTTTTAGTAGTCAAACTATTTGATTTCTCTTTTAAACAGATCATTTACAGGATTTTATCTCTTTGTTAGTAGTCAAGACAACGATATAACACGCCAAAGTTTTCACTGCTCTCCTTCTTGGATACTTTTTAATAGGGACTGTAGTTGTGTGATAAAACAATGTTTATGTTCTAGTTATATACTGCAGCCTGTTCACCAGCTAGAGATACCGCTGCTAAATACGTAGCCTGGGGTCACAGTACTATTTGTAGTCCCTGGTAAGATTTTCTGTTTATTTACTGCGTAGTTAATAATATACTATACACAAAAACGATTCACCGCTATTCAACATGGTTGTAATGATTATTATATACTAACTAATTTTGTTTTTTCATTCCGAAAGACCGGAAAAAGTAAACCAGTATGAACATTCGTTCATTGTATTGTTTTATTTATGTAGGTCGGAAGTTTTAGCTAAAGCTGGTGAAAATGAAGAAATCATTTACGCTGATTTAGGTTTGTGGTTTTTTTTTTTAGGTTTTTGTCTTCTTCTTTTGTGTTCTTTTGCTTTCAAGTGTTTTCTCTATGTAACTGATTTGCAAACATTTTTCAATTCACCCCCAAGTAAACTCATCCATCGGGGTTTAAGTATTGTCTCCAGGCCATTGACAAGTCTAGATTTCTTTATATTGTGAATCACGAGTTGATGCTAATTTATTAAAACCACGTTTACTAGTAACTTAATATTTAATGCAGTTTTTAAGTTAAAAGCGAAAAAAATATCGTGTTTAAATGTTTTCTCTGGAATACAATTTTCGTTGAAATAGCAGCTTGCCTTTCTTATTTTATAAATCTTTAACTGAGTTTATATATATGTATAGTCTGGGTATTATTTTAAACTTTTTTTTTCTTCGTTTTCTTAGATTTAAACGAAATAGATAAAGTCAGACAGGCAATACCTACACGCTCTCAAAAACGGTTTGATGTATACAAAAGTTCATGATTAAATTACAAAACAAAGTTATTTACCGAAAACATAGGGTTTAATGTAAGAAAATTACTCTATACGCCCATCCAATTAACTTAGATACAAGGTACCATGTTATTAATTTATGCGCCCATCGGAAGGATTTAATTTTACGCCCATCGGAAGAATTTAAGAAAATACTAGCAGGAGACAATTGATTTTTTTTAATAAATATTAAATTTTGTACGAAATATTTTTAAATAAATGTAACGTCATGTTATCAGGTTTTAACGAACGTACGTTTTTGACTTGATGAAACGACGCCATAATGTTGTTAAAAAATATCGTAAAGTTTCTATAAGTATTCTCTAAGGCATCTATTTATTTCTTGTAAGTTGACATTATGTTTCTAATAGAATCATATCATCCTCGGCAGTTTTGGCATCCTCGGCGCTTTTTTTTCTTCTATTATACTGTAATTACACTGGAGTTTTATCATTAGTTATTAGTAAAAGTTAAATTTTAAAGCGGCATGCCTTGTTTATTTCTGTAGTCGTCGTTTTCGCTGAATCCAAAAGAACGGGTGATGACTTAGATGGGTATCCACATTTCATAACAATTTGATTATTATCGATTACTAGAATTCAAGCTTGGTCTAACCGTTGTCTTTCTCTTTCAAATATTTGTTGACGATCTAAACGGGAAAATTATGCTCATTGGTTTTCTACTTTAGTCCGCACAACTAAGCAACTTCGGTATGTATAATATAGTTACTCTAGTTTTAAAAACCGAGAAACTTCTTTTCAGTCTGTAATGTGGTAAATATACTTCAGATAAATAAGAAATATACGTCAGATTTATACGTGAGAAATAAACGTCATATTTATTACCTGTTTCGCTTTTTCACTGATATCGTTTGATAAGTCTTCATCTTCAATTTCATTAATGTAGCTCTTGTTAATCTCTATTTTATCTTCTACCTTTTGCTCTTCTTTTTCTATCTGTTCTTCTTTCTTATCTTCTACCACATCTATTGAATTTTTTTCGATATCTTCTGCAATATCAGAATTTAAAATTCGCTTTTTTTTACTATCTTTGGCTAGTTCGCTATCGTTGGTTGTTGCTTGGCTCACAGTCTTCCTGGATTGCCGATAAATTTCTCTTTTGTTGGTTACCTATCAAATAAAATATAACGATTTAATATCAAATCAAAATTATAGGCCGAATACAGTAACTACTACACAAAGAGTACATAACTAAGCGAATGCATTACTCCCTCGATAGTTTAGTGGTGTAATTAGTAACTAACACCTTTATTTTCCCTTTTAATGCCAATTTTGATTCCTATTTAAATACAAAATTTAATTTTGAATGACGGATTTTGATAAGCAGTCGAGCAAAAGAGAAAAAAAATTTCAGTCGGGCAAATATTTTTAATTACTGAATTTTTATTGTTTGTATATACTAAAACTATATTTCTAAATGCCTTGCCTCGTGTACAAACGTTTATTTTCTCCTCCACAGATATTAAAGTTGAAAGTGTTAGCGTCGCGTTGAAAGTGCTACTATTAACATACCTGCTCTTCTGCGTTGTTCTTTTCGCGATTCCTTTTCGTTATAGATTGTTTCATCAGGTCAGGATTGTTAAACAAACTTTCTAACTAAATTAAAAATTAAAAACATTGGCTCAATGATAGTGCTTTCATTTTTCACCGCAATGTTCACAGTTTAAGTCTTCTGACAGTCTTAGGTTGTCTGCCATAAATAGGGGCATGTAAATATACCAGGACCAAGGATTTGATAAGGCCATTAGGACTTCTGTAAAAAATGCACAATTCCAAACATATAAATATGGAGATAAAGAAAGTCCCACGGCCATCACGTTGATAGAAAGTAGAATAGAGAGTTTATAATTAATTTTTATGTTTCAAAGTTGTTTAAACATTCTGAAACTAGTAGCTTACCTCGTTGAGCCCCATGGTACTTGCGAAAGATGCTTGAGACGATCTTGACGAAGGTCTTGTTGGTCTGATGTATGATGATATACCTTGAGGTAGCGGACTTGTGGTAGAGTCTTTTCTTGATCGACTAGCATTAGTTGTGATTCCACCACCTAAACTAAATTCACTACCCGTGTAACTGTTTTTTTGGCTTATTTCTTGTGTAGTTTTCAAGGAATGTGAAACTTGCATTTCATTTTCACTCTTCTCTTTCGGTTGATCGATTTTTTCTTTGTTTTTCGTTTCTAGTTGGGTTTCAAGGACTTTATCGATTGATAGCCCCTTGTCTGCGAGCTGATCAGGGCCTATTCTTTCATCTACTATGGCCATTTCAACATCAGTTTTTTCATTGCTTGAGTCTTTCTTTTCTACAGTTTTTTCAGTCTCGATTGAAATATCTTCTCTTTGTTGAGTTTCGTTCTTCTCGAGCTGAAGGTCACATTTGGATTTAACCTCTGGACTGTGAATCATAGCTTTAGTGCTAGGTGAACGCAAGTCTACTCTATCTGACATACTTGCTTCAGTTACAAAATGTAATATTGTCTCGCTTACCTAAAAATGATATAATATACACATATGTATATTCCGTTTTCCCGGTTTATTTCCGATAGATTTCCGATTCCGTTAAAAAAAGTAATTTTACATACGCTTTCCCGCAAACTGTTTTCTTCAATGCAGCTTATTTTCGGATTCGTTTCAACTGTCTGTGGAAACTTTACTTCGGGTAGTCCTGAAGAGCATTTCTTGGCGACCAAAGTTTTTGAAATATTTATCTGACACAAGAAAATCAATAAAATTAACTCGTTTTCACTACATATCACCAAAAGGTACCATTAAATTGAACGGGAAATGCGGTAGATATTAAAACAACATATATAGATACAAGCAATCCTGTTTATTCTAAAATATATTTTTTTTTATCATCAAATCAAAGAAAATATATCCTGAAAGAGTACTGAGTGTTTTGGTAGTATTATAATTTTTGTTAAACTTGTTGTTAAAAATATCTGAAGAATATCTCGATATGAGCTACTGCGATATTGCAAATATCTTGATCTTTCGGACTAAGTCTATATCTGTCTTACACCGAGACTCTTTTTATTCTTTGATATAGCAACACTCAATGTAACAAGCTATATGTCATTGCCTTCCCAAGTTGGTTATATTAAAAAGGTTACTGTAGATATCGAAAATTAATTTTAGTCTTCACTTTATATATTTAGTGTTGATAAAAACACTAAATGTTGGTGTTATGATAAAGGTGTTTACAAAATTTCTTAACGTTTGCGACGTTTTTAAATGTTGTTTGCGAAGTTACCAAGCTTTGTTTGCAAAATTTGTAAGCTTTGTTTGCAAAATTTCTAAATGTTGTTTAAAAAATTTCAAGTTGTTTGCAAAATCTATTATACTCTATATGTATCAATTCTAAGTTGTTAAACAATTTTATAAACTGTTATCTTGGAATTGGTGTTTTCTCTATACCTACTTATGACGTAAGAATGACGCAAGAATGCGGTACAGTATTAGTTTTAAAACTTACTGCAGCCTTTTTCGCGCTAGGTGCTTCCATGTCGTCATAGAAATGACCAGAGAAGTCATCGAGGATATTGTCACTGATGTATAAATCGTGCTATAAAGTAAAAATAGAATATCAAAACATGTGAAAATAAAATTATGTGGCAGCACGCTGCAATATCCATTGTAGAATAAAAATTATAGTTTTCGTCAGTACTCAAATGAAAAAAAACGAGCTAAAAACCTTTCTAAATTGAATTATCCCTAAAACGTAAACTAACTTTACGTAAACTAGACAAATATTTATAGAGCCACTTGTGACAGATGTCTTTGGGGGAAAATGATAAGAATGAGGTATATGACATTAGATTATATATGACATACCTCCAAACAGAAAACGCAATAGAAGAAGAACAGGAACAAGCCCTAAAAAATATAAAACATGTGATCTAATATATATTCAAACAGCATCTATCTCAATCACCCTCTATCTCAAAAAACCCTCTAACTCAAACACCCTCTATCTCAAACACTCTTTATCTCAAACACTCTTTATCTCAAACACTCTTTATCTCAGACACCCTCCATCTTAAACATCCTTTATCTCAGACACCCTCCATCTTAAGCACCCTTTATCTCAAATACCCTCCATCTCAAACACCCTCCATCTTAAATATCCCCTAATTCAAAACACCCTCCATCTTAAACATCCTCTATCTCAAACACCCTCCATCTTAAACACCCTCCATCTTAAACATCCTCTATCTCAAAACACCCTTTATCTCAAAGTAGCGTCTATATCGAAACACCCTCTATCTAAAACATAATTTATCTCAAACACTCACTATCTCAAACACCCTCCATCTTAAACATCCTCTATCTCAAACACCCTCCATCTTAAACATCCTCTATCTCAAACACCTTCCATCTCAAACACCTTCCATCTTAAACACCCTCTATCTCAAAACACCCTCCATCTTAAACACCCTCTATCTTAAAACACCCTTTATCTCAAAGCAGCGTCTATATCGAACTGCATATTTGTTTCAAATCAAAATTTACTATATTTTGATCCATATTACCAATATTAAGACCATAAACAAGAAAACCCAAACGTTGAAGATTATATTATACCTGCACTCCTACGGTGAGACCAAAAACAAGTTGATATTTTACATCAGTGTTAAACCAAAATATTTCGCAGCCAAATATCCATATAACTGTCGTTAGCAACAGCATGACCATGTTTGTTTTAATACTGTATCTAAGTAAAATTGTAAGTAACAATATAAACTCACAAAAGTTACTGTTAAATGATGCGATAAATTTATAATTCTAGACTAGATCCAGTGGGTTATTAACGGAGTCTGGAAAATATAAAGAGAGCGCGAATGTGCATTGAACTTTTATCCACCACAAATGAAATCCCTAAGAAACCCCATCAACTTAGCCCAAGCATTGTTTAGCTAAAGATCATTCCAAAAATAATGAACACTATTCAACGCTATATTCTCGTAAATCATGAGTAAATGGTTTGAATTGTTTATGAATAAATTACATTTCATAAAGTTACCCTTACTACGATCATACTACGTTTCTCTGTTAAAAAGGGCGCAAATGCCTTTGCATGTAAGCGCTTGCTTATTTACTGTATTCTATTCAAGCATTAGTTTCCCTTCACAATGATATTGTGTCGGCCGTCACCGCAAAGACATTTGTGCTATTTTGTACCCTATTACATCCGTCGATAAAATATATTTAAATCATTTTATTATTACTTGTTGTGGAGAAAAGAGAAATTTTAAATACAAGCATTTTTTTTTATGAAAACCAACAAAAATAAATATTCAAAATGGCTTATTGTTTACAGTAAAAAGGTGTATACAACTAAACAACGCGTGAATAAAGTACAGTAAGGCTACTGAAAAAAAAGTTTCTAACGTAATAACAAAAAATGTTGCAATAAGTGTAGCAGCTTATTTCTTCTAATTGAATCCTGTAAGTGTTTACTTTTAATTCATGCTCGCAGTTGCACTCTATACAACTCTACATTATATATGTACATTGTTAGACTTTAGGAAGTCGTTCTTTAATATGTAGTCGAGAGTCTTAATCTACGGGTTTGTTTTACGGGAATATTCTGAGATAACGACTATCTATAAGGACATTGTATGATGAGAGTTGTTTTTTCAAAACAAAGAAACGTATTAATTTGATGCAAAGGGATGGTGTTATACTTACTTGATGGCTGCTATTGATCGCCTCTCTTTTTGTGAGCTCGAACTGTTTCTCTTTTGAAACATGGAGTGTGTGCATTTAAAAAGGAAGTAGCATGATAACTAAATGCAAAAGAAAGCAGTTTAGTTTGTACTTTCAAGTTTGTACTGAACTTAGCAAATATGCTCATTCACTTTATTCCCACTCATTCACTTTTATTGCCACTCACTTTTATTGGTATTTACATTTTTATATGTGGAATTAAAATTATAAATTATAAGCGAAATTTAACATCACCGAAGAATATTGAATCTTTAACCCATGAGAACCTTTTGAAGTCTTGTAAAAAGTGTACAACCAAATTATTCTTAAATTGCGGACACAATTTGGATGTAAAAGGCCCTATTACACCCATTGAGCGTTGACGGTGTAATAAATGGCGTATCAACCATACCTTACCGTGATCAGTATAAAGCATGGAATCACTAATGTCCAAACAACTTGATCAGATTTCCAACAAATATAAAATTTTGATCTCGTTCTAAAATAAACAGAGAATCGGAAATTGTCGTTAAATATGTTCAAAAGACCCTTCTCCATGGATGTTTTAATCAGCAATTGAGTAATATTATATTCAGTTTTCGTAAATAAATAATCTTACCTAAATTCATATTTAACGAAAGTTCCAACAATAACACCTGCAACCGTAAAAATGAATGGTATCCCTAAATGAAAGAATAAAAATATAAACAATAAATAAACGTATGGCTGTCACGTTTATGTCTATATATGGCTGTCACGTGTACATGTTTTCATGACTGTCATATGGATGTCCATACTCCATGTACGTTTTTACATCACAAATGCGTTTATACAGTACTGTGACGTTTGATATATAAACAAATGCGACGGAGAGCGCTAGTGTTATATAAGCGGGTAAAGACTTTTACCTACCCCATACGCATAACAGTAATTTAGGGAAACTCGAAGTGAATGTTCCTCTTTTGACGCACGTGGTGGTGTGATAAATATCCGTGAATATCCAACAGAATGATGACGTCACCCCGTAATGCAAGAGTATCGTTACTACACGGCATGCTATCTAAAATGGTTGTTCGTAATATAGAAGATTAGAAAAAGATGGATAAAAGTTATTTGTTATGTTAATTGCATTTGATAATGCTATTTTTTCATGTCTGTAAGTAAGTATAATTTCCGCCAGTATTAGGAGAAACAGTCTATTTTCTTAGATAAAAATTTCCCCTATTTGGGTTAAGCAATTTCTTTAAACTTTTTTTCTTATTTATTGAAAACTGGATTAATGGGAATTAAATTAAGTGAACTATACTGTTATTTAAAAAACCTTTAATTGACAAGAATGTTTACAAATACACTGTCAACAAATTAAGTTTAACTTAGTTCCTTATTTTAATGATGTTTTCGATGCAACGGAATCATTTACCAATTATGTCCATTTTATTGTTGAAACAATTTCCTTTTTTGGATATGGGTGTTTCTCTTGTTTTTTTCGATATAAGAGAACACGAAATGAATTCAATTTAAGAACGCTTGGTTGATTCATAATACAAAAATCACGTTAATTTGCTATGATGGATTACTTGAACCAAAATATGAATACGAAAAAATTAAAAAAATATTTTCAAATTATATATTTCCTTCGCCAATGCTGTCTTATATTTGCCTCATTGTATGCGTATTCTGATGAAGTAATATGGTTGTTTGGAAGGTGGTGTACAAATCTCAAACGAATCGCCACTGTGTTGCAGATATGATTAAATTCAAATAGACTGGGGAGACAAAGCACAGCACATTAATTATCGAAAAGAAAATTGCTATTAGTGTTTTTGGTTTCTTATTAAATACACTAAGGGGGAGAGTGTGTGATATAAGAAGTAGTTACCTCGTTTTGAAATCCTTGAAATCCACTCAATGCGACAACGTAAGTAAGAACTAAAGAAAGCGCTAGCTGTTGCTTGATCATTAATGGACGAGTTTTTTCTCTATAATAAAATAGGTTAAATATAATGGATGCACCGTTGGTATAAAGAGACGCACAGGACGCATGTGATAAAATAAAGTGCGGTAAAAAATTTGTCTGTTTTTTAAGCTTCACAGCGAAAAATATTATTATTGGAGTAGTTTGGTGTAGCTAATAAAATATAGAAGTTGTAGTCAAAATGAGACAACTTCGTGGTCACATTTACTGTAATTTATTCCGTGTCTTAAACTTAGTGTGACTACACAACGCATGTTATACGTGGATCATCTTTTTCTTTGTATATTCTGTATTATACGTGCCACGTTAGAATGTCAGGACAAACCTCAACTCTTTCTCTTTATTGAAAACTGTCAGATGAAATATTCAAAGAAGTAGAACTTTAACAGTTCAACACCGATTATATTTCTCAAGTCACTCAGATCACCCTAGGCAAAAGTTTAAACCCTGAACTGTATTGAACCCCCTGTTTTTACGGAACTTATTTTCTGGACCCGTTGGATTTTCGACTAATCGGTGTTTGACTGTACTCATGTTTAGTCGAGTCAGTTCCGAAAATATACTCACTTGTAACAACCCAATACCACGAACGTGCTTAATGCAAACAACACCGACACACTGCAACCGACAATACTCGCTGGTAACAATAAATTCTCCATTATATTACGTACAATTTACACCTTTATGTTTGTTTAATCTCCATCATATCACGGTCAGTTTATAGAAATTCCACTGTTTGTTTTGTTGCGATAAGGTTTATAGTAATAACTATCATCTAGTATCAATTTGATCGACCTTATTCATTATATTATTCATATAAATATTCTTTTCTTTTTGTTTCATATAATCTCTACATAACGAGAAAGTAATTGTTTCCTTCCATCATTGTTTTGCAATATAATCAATATAACACGCAAAGAATAAGCTAGTTTAAAATGTATATCTAGGTTAATTACACTAATTATTCTAGTCAATTAATTAGTGCCGAATTATTCATCATGATACGAATCGATAATTTGACAAAACACAATTTACTATTACATATACACAGACTGTATATTATGGTAGCCCCGGCTATATGTTACAGTTACACAGACTATACAGGTTACCATGAGGCTATACATAACAATTACATAAGCTATATGTTACGGTACAGCAAATTGTATATTACTAATGAAAAGGCAGTATGTATTGCAGTCACACAGGCTATATATATTACAGATACACAGGCTAGAAAATACAGATGCACAGATTATATGTTACAAATTCACAGGCTATACATTACAAATGCACAGACTATAAAATACAGTCATGCTGGTTTATACTACTAAAACGCAGGTTATCCGTTGTAGTTACGCTAGCTGTTGTTGTAGGTTATACGTTGTAGTTACGCTAGCTGTTGTTGTAGGTTATCCGTTGTAGTTACGCTAGCTGTTGTTGTAGGTTATCCGTTGTAGTTACGCTAGCTGTTGTTGTAGGTTATCCGTTGTAGTTACGCTAGCTGTTGTTGTAAGCGGAAGTGACTTTAATCGCTTGCACATCCCAGATAGCTACAATAACTTTTATGACATATTTAAATGATACTTACACATTTCTCAATTGAAGAGTTCTATTCGTTGCTAACAAGCTATCAGTTAATAAATCATTTAACGATGATATAATTAAGGTGTGCTTTTTATCCATATCAAGCATATTTCGACGAAGGCTAAGAAGGTTTCTTTAAAAAAAATACTAATTTATTCTTAAAGCTACATCTTCCACTTACAGAGATAATTATGTGTTATTTATTCAATCTGTAAGCATCTCAATTTTGTGTTCGGTTAATGATATATAGTTCAATTCTTCATGAAGATTTTCTCTAGTTTAATAAAAAAACTAGTCCTTTCCCCCAGAACACACGCTTTTTGTTCATTTTATATATAAAAGTCACTTAAGTCTTAAGATGAAAGAAAATACCTATTTAATTGGAAAATAGCAACTTGTAAAATGCGGTAAAAAGGAAACTTGAAACTTTATTTATCCAGTCAACAACTTTATTTTAAAAGGGCTCTCTTCAAAAAGTAATGGTAACCAAGTTTATTTCAAGTCGACGTTTTAAAGTTCAATTTGAAATTTAGTGAAAAATTTATTTGCTAAGCTTTAGTTGGTCGAAAATTTAGATTATAATGGTTCATGTTGAAATAAACCTAGTATCCAGGACAAACCATTGTAAGAACAAGAATTATTTTAAATCTTTTAAGGATGTATTTAAACGTAGAATTCTGAAATCATTATTTTTAAATAAAACCTTTCAAATCGTTTTGCTAAATATCTAATTGATATTTAGTAGAGGTTTTCATTAATATCTGCGAAGAAGAGGAAAACTGAATTGAAAAAAAACTGAAAAAAAAGAATTACGTAATTGAATTTAATAAAAATATCATTAAATACTATTCGGGATTACTACAAGATTCGCCTAATTTTAAAACAATATAAATGATTAATGAAAAAAGATTGATATTAAACTGAAGTTTTAATTCCCGTTTTAAAAGATTGAATTTCTCCGCAATGTAACACCATAGTTACATACTTACCTGTCATGTCACGTAAAAGAAATGATAAAAAAAAATTGGGAAGTAAGGTTTGTGTATTTTGCGACAGATTTAAAAAGATTGGTCTCGATAATCTTTTACGTGAATCACTTTGTAATGTTTATTGTTTGGATGGTCGAACCTACACGTAGAACTGCATGTGGATTTGCCTTAAATATAAGCATTTATATGATTTTTTTCTTTACTTTGTAGTAACAATATTTCTTCTAGTATACAACATAACTCATTAAAATTCACAAGTTAAAATACATGCGTTATTCAGCCTCGTTTCAAACTTAGATGGTTCACGTGTTTATGGTTCATTTACAACTTTATATTAATCAGCCATGACGTCAAAAATAAAAAAAATATAAAAATTTCCGGATTCTTGTTATTATTTTCAAAAAGAAACAAAAAAACTATAAATTAGTTTTACTTTTACTTGCTTCCACTAAAATTTCTGGTTAAAAATATTCTTCTTTTTAAGTTCCTTCCTTTACCTCAGTTCCTCTACCACAACAGTAATTTTAAAAAACTAAACACTACTTTTATTTTAAATTACTTAAATTATGTAGCTATACTATAACAGAAACATTATCTTTGATTTTGCTTTCCATGTTTCGCTCTTTTATATTTTATTATACCCAACTTAATCACACGATAAAGTTTCACATTTTTTCTATGCCAAACCAAGAAGCATGTAAACGAGATTGTTCTTCTATGGTTCTAACTTTCTTTCTAAAATATCTACGCTTTATCTATGAACTATCTTTCAATTTAAAATTTCTAGACAAACACCTACGTAAACATTGGCTTTCATCCCCTCAAATCTGCTTTCATCTGCTTTCATCTGCTTTAGTTTATTTAAATGAAATTAAAGTTGAAATAAGATCAAGTTAGTTAAGTCAAAATATATAGTTTGTGTTTCAGAATGTTATGTTTGTACATAAGAACCATTTTTACTCTGCAGACTGCGAGACAACTTTATTTTATAAATCAAACAGAAAGACTTTTACCGTTAAATTTATAGAACAATAATAAAATAAACTAATTAAGCAAAAACATTGATTACTAATACTTTTTCTTTAAAAAAATAACAAATTTAAAAAATGTTACTTTTTATTGAGTAGGTTTTCTTTTTAGGTTTTCTTTTCTTTAATATGATATATTTTCTTATCTAGAGTGTCAGTTACATCGTGGTTATATCATGTATATTATGAAAAACAAATATCCTATGTAGAACTTAATCATTCGTGCTCTGAATGTTTCAATAGTTGCGCTTTTTTCCTGTCGACAGTCTGAGGTTCTCTGTGGAGGAGAATGTGAAGCACAAACATGACACCGTTGTAGCCCGGATTGGAGCACTTAGATATGAAACTATACATACCTATATATACCTTTATCTATATACCAAGTATATATATATGTACTTGAATTTCATTATAAAAGCCTGGCAAAATTGCTTCTGGGGGGGAATCCAAAAGATCAAGGAAATAAATAAAATAAAATATATATATATATATATATACTAAAACAAAATAAAAAATTTGACAAAAATTAGTCCTTGTCCTAACCTTTACCCTGACAGCATGCGTTTTTTTATTCATTTTATGTTTAAAAGTCACTTTGAAAATAAACACGATTAATTTATTTTCCGACAGCCGTCATAGTAAATTACCGTAGTCTTTGATGCTTACTAACTGCATGTACAAGTTAGTGTATGGTAAAAACGGTTTTACATAACGTGAATATATATTACACTAATTAAAGAAAAGTAATTAAACTAGTTAATTAAATAGGACTAATTCATTTAGCTTCATTTAAATCAACTTCAATATAGTAATAACGATAATAATTGACTTTATTTAATGTTATAAATTTTACTTAACTGTCTTTCGAGAGTTATAAAGTTGCGTTTACCTTCGTGAAAATATTACCTTTGTGAAAATATTTTTCGAAGTTTTTATTGTTGTAAATGTTAGTTAAAAAATCAAATTCTATTTTTTGTGCGCCATCATTTTTAATAAGTAGCTAACAGAAGCAATTCACACAATTGGACATAGCTGTTTGTATTGTTAAATCTTTTATGAATAATTGCAACTTCACAACAACTGTTTATTTCACAACAAAATGATTCACAAACAGATTCATTCTGTTACGTTGGTAAAAGTGAAGAAATGGTTCTTTTAGTAAACCGACATTTAGTAGCTGCGCGTGATATGAGCAATTTTACCGCAAATAAATTATATTTTAGCATTTTTCGACCGCCCGCTGATGAATAAGTAGCTGCGGTCGTTCGTTTTTTAACTCGTATTCACTCTTCCTCGATAAAACCAATAATGGGGGCGATAAACTAGTAATTTTGTCATATAGTAAATTAACTTTTAACCGTAAGGAATCCGCCCGCTATTTTGAATTTCTCTGTTATTAACTTTTATGAATAATAAATTAAATTGTCGTATTTTTCATCAATAATGAATTCATTTGTATATTTTCTCTACTTCTTAAACATTAGAATAAATTAGAGGAATCCTTGTTCCGAGGTTCATTTCTTAAGTGCTCCTTCCGTTTGTGCTACGGTATTACATTGCCCTTTTTATACGGCTCAGCAGAAAACTTCAGACTGTAGTTGATGTCTGTAACTTTTGCTTTGGTTGTCTAGAATTAAAAACATCTGTCAAATTTTGGAAATTAGCTATAAAGTTACGATGTTCTAAATTTTAATCTATCTCATCGATCTATCCAATAATCATCACGTGATAAGATAACAGTAGAAAACAGAAAACGTGAAATATCTTATTATTAAAAAGCCATGTATCATGGAATTTCCAATGATAAAATTGATACTAAATGGTTCTTACGTTGTTGCTGGTTTAAAATTATTTTTTTAAAGGGTTGATTACCTCAATACTCGATTACTTCAAATCTTCCGTTGTGGTGTACTAAAGTATAAATTATAACAAATGAAAAGGCAATAATATTGTCTAAATTTTGACTATTAGCTATTGACTAAAAAATCTCTAAATTTTGACTAAATAGTATCTAAAGTTTGACTCATATTGACTATAACATTGTCCTTATGTTAACTAAACAACTTTTTTGAAATAATTTAGAATCTATGCTAGTTTTATGATATATTATTGCAACACGACCGTCCCTCTCTTTATGTAGATCATTTATAAGCTTTAAAAGAAGATTCGATACCCTTCACTTTGTTTTCAACAGATTAATTAGATTTGGTTTGATTTTAGAAAATTTGAACAGGTGGTCAGAAGATAGAGTTTCATGTCTTATAGTATATCTTACTTCTATAAATCATCATAAATTAATCTTGTCAATATCCAGTTTATTTATTCTCTTTGAAAAAGAAGTAAAATCTTTAATTTATTTTATTTATTTCACCTAATCTTAATCTTATTAAATATCTTGGCAAAATCTTATCAGCTTCGTATTTACTTTTTGCCATCTTTTATTAGCGTAAGTAGTAAAAACCTTTCAAATACGACTGGTTCGTAAATTAAAATGAAACTGTAGCTTAAATGAAAATGCTGCTATAAATCTGGGGAAAAAACATTTTTTATTGTTTTGTTACCTCCTACCTCATCACAAGTAGTGCTGACATGTTTTAGACGCTACTTTAGAAGTGTAAGAAACAAATTATTTGGAATTGCAGGCTACTTTCCTTTTTTTCCAGTTAAATGTCATGTTTCTTTGATCGTTTTGCAAATTATTTTGTTTTTTCTTATATTCAAGGACGTTTAAATTAGACAAAAAAATTGTAAAAAATATAAAATATTTACAAATGTTTTGGCCATTCCTTAACCTATTAATGTAATGGCGGATTTATCTCATCAATCGTTCAAATTAGAATAACTCACAACCATAAAACCTTTGTCTTTTGTAACGAAGTTATGACTTCATGCTCATCAAAAGTCACAACAAAATTAAATAATCATCAAGCAACCAATCATTAAATGAATGAATAGAAATGTGTTGCGACCAATAACTACAACTTGCGATGAGATCATCAATAAGGGATATTTTGTGGTACCGTCGTACGCATACTTTGACACTGTTAATCAAAAAACATGAATTAAAACAACAAAAACTAATGCCATGGCGATCACAAACTAAAAAACCGCTAAAAGACTGCTAATAGCAAATTCATTAGGAAAGTTGTCTTAGAATTCATATGATATTGATATTATATACAGTAGCTACAAAACACTAGGTGTTATAAATACTAAGAAATAGCATATCAAAGCGAATTTTTTTAATAAAACACATATATCAGATGGTGAGAAAATATATATTCCTGACAAAACATTTTGTTTACGTGGTGTAAAAATACATTTCCCTTTCGAAGAAAATGTGTGTTTTATAACAGTTTGTTTTCAATTTATTTTCCCAAGAAAGAATGGACGAGTAACAGCTCAACTATTAATAATTGATAGAAATCATTAAGGTTTTAAATTGAAAAAATTTATTCTCTATTAAAACCTGATTTGCCAATCCCTTTTATATCATCGAAATCTATGGGATATGGATCTACTATGTATTTCGTTTTATACAGATATACCACAAAAAATTATATTGTCAAAAGATTTGAAAATCTTTTTTCCTTCTTCTTAGCTATTAATATTTTATGTAAAAAACTTAAAGTAAAAAGATGGTATTTGTTCTCTATCATTAATTTAGTTTTGTATATTGCAAGTAAGTTATAGTTATAGGTACAGACTAGTTCTTCCAGGTCACCAATAGGTTACATTGTTATTCTTGGTGCAGTATACTACTGCTAGTTACTACTTCTATTAGCTACCAGCTTCTATTACTAGCTTGAGACATTTTTCATTCAAAAAACTGGGATAAATAAGAATCTAAAAATTACTTAATGTCTTTGTAAAACCATCTTGCAAGACCCAATTTTGTAAGTTTTTTAACAAAAATGCTAACATCGATAAATTTTTTGGAAAAATGATTTTTACAAGAATATATTAATTTTAGAATATTTATAGTTCATTAAATAACACTCTTTATTCATTCCACCCATAGTATCTGGGACACCCCTCACCCTCGCCCCCCCCCCCCCCCCCATCCTCTGCCGCCTATAGTCTCGTATTTTTCCATAAGCTACTGCTTACTAGTTACAAATGCGTATTTCTATAAGGTTACAAATAAGGTCGCTCGTGCAAGTAAAAGCATTTCTAAAACTTTCATAAGTTGAAATAATTGGACTGCGTTAACTTTTGTTCGAAATTATATATATTATTATTACTCGATTTGATTGTTTTAGCAGTATTTGGTAAAAACAACACATTACATAAACTGTTCATATTTGCTGAAAACATGCGTTTAATAAAAATTGCCGATAACTTGGCGATGTTTTTTTAGTTTAATAAATAAAAAAATAAAAAAAATTCTCTTCGATATATTTTTTAGAGTTGAAAACACTCTTGTTTTCATATCATTTAAAAAAATTTTTTTTTACGCAAGCATGCTTATCTAGTCAATAATGCATAGCTATATAGTTTTGTGTATGATAGAACTGAAAGAAAAACTATAAAAGAGCTGATCACAAAACATAAAACTAAATGTAGAGACGAGAACGATGTTGCCAACGATATAAGAGGGACAACGCAACTCAAGACGGATACATAGAATTTGAAATTTTAAGTTTTTCAGCTTAAACTTCGAATTCAGTGG
>JAUELD010101107.1:0-16784 GCA_031471615.1 Aglantha digitale | reverse complement strand
CTATAGAAACTCTTCGCAGTTTCGGCTGATGAGACTTTCTGTTCATTAATATTCTTTCCCTAAGCAAAGCAAAAAAATCGATCTTCTGGAATAAAATTTTATTTAAGACAATACTTCAAGGGAAATTTACAGGGGGTAAACCTCCTGAAACTAGTCAACTACTTAATGAATAAACTTACTTTTTAGCCCTTTTGAAGAACTGTAGTTTAACAGTATTTTGAGATATTTTCGATCTTAACCCTTCCATGATTTGAGCTCGCTCGCTGTATCTTGGTGTTCGTATATTCGGCTAAAACATAAAAGCTTTGTTATAACTTCAACATCTGGTTTGTGTTTAGATGGAGAGTCATTTCAGTGATGACACACTTGATATTAGAGATTACAGGTATTTACTAATTCATAACTACTTACTTCATAGTTTTCTGGATGATTCGGGCACATCCATAAGCCGATTGGTTCTTGAGCTAATGGAGGCATCAAGCAATTACAATGAAACACCAATGGACAGAAATCGCAATTTATCAAATTCCCTATACGACTTGATCTAGAAAAAGTGTAGAAAGTAGCTAAAAAATTGAAGTTAAAAAATTAAACAAATTATAAAATAACTAGTAAAAGTAAGAAGAGATATTTGTAAATTTACTCTTTTACGGCTTTATTTATTCTTTTTATGTGTATAGCTTACATATTGTCACATAACTTGTAACTTTGCAATATGTTAGCTAGAGTAAATGTTGTCCGTTTTAAGGACTCCTCTCAATTCAAAAGATGCTTGCAACTTCCCAAATTTGTACTTTCGGATAAAAATACTGTCTATTTAAATAAATTAAAAGTGACCAAGCATCACTTTTCCAGTTGGATGTTTACAATATATTTACCCAACTTTATATACAATCGATATCTAGCTAACACCCCGCTTTGACTATTCAATTTGCGACATTAAAATGTCAAAATATTACATTACATTTACTATATTGGCTTTTTAGTTCATTCTTAACATTCTGCTTTGCTATTTTTAGCTCATTGAAATCTATTATGGAAGTTTGGTGGTGTTACACCTTATCAATAAATTTGCACAGTAATAATAAGCTTCTTACTTCGAACAAACAAAGCAGTGGCGGTGAGCTTCTTCTTCTCTAAAAAAGTAAATAAATTAAGTAAAGATATACAATATAGGTATAATATAATAAATATATAAATAAAGTTAAAATAAATAAAACAAAGTTAAATTAACAGCAAGTTAAACTGGTTCAGCATAAAATTTAGCAAGCATCTCACTTCTTTTTAGCTTGCATTGGGGTACGTCTTTTCCTATCACCTAAAATTCAACAATTTATTTTATTTGATCTTTAATCGTAAAGTCAGTAAGACATGTTTTCTTGATGTAAACGTGAAGTTTTAGAAATAATAACTTGCGTAAAACATTATATCTAACATTCTCTTCACTTCACTAAATTAACTAACTAATTTTTAACAGGGCAATTTATCATTCAAAACAGATCAATAAGAAGATACCTGGCATGACTGTAAAATCTTGCATGTTTACAGGTAGTTGAAATTCTCGTGGATTTTTGTTGCGAAACACTGAAATCAACTTATCGAACGCATTTAAACCTGATTCACTATCTACAGGTGAGGCTGATCGGCTTGAAGCTTTTTCGCTCTTATCACTCAAGTTACTGTTCAGGTAAACCTTTAAGTCACACTAAAATACCAGCAGTACTTTAACTTGTATTTAACATAAATCTTTTAATAAATATTTAATGTTTGAATTAGTAGAAAAATGATTTAAGGAAATCAACATAAGACATTTACCTTTTTAGTTATGCCATACTTGCATTCATTACATATCCATTCACCTGTTGGAACATCTTCGTCTTCTAAAGGTGGATCACTTCAAACAAATGGATTTAAAGTTTTAGTTTTAGTAAGTTTTGAACTATATTCTATATACTATGATGTGAGAAATCTTGCTATGAGGGGCTATACATATTATAAGATTTTCACAATGAGATTTCTTGAAGTAAATAAACAAATTGAAAAGAATGTAAAACTTACCAGCACTGCAAATGGAAGGAGGATGGACACAGATCACAACACAACAGATCACCATCTTCTTTACAAGCATCACACGAATCACGATTCGCTGTTTTTGCAGTTCTACGGTAAATTCCAGAAGAATCTTTTTGCTTGCGTTTATTGTCGTCAGATTGAGGTGGTGCAATCAAAGTTTGGATTTCCTGTTATAGAAAAATAAAATAAAGAAAATTTTTAAATTGAAATAAAATAAAGAAGAGTTTTTCTAGGTTGGTATTATAATAATTTTCATAACGCTCTGAAACCAAGAAGGTTACTTTTGTGGCAATGTGTATTTAGGCAATAAATATATTTGCAGATGACCATTTCTGGAATTTATTGCTTATTTAAAAACTACTTATTTTGGCCACAGAAGCACCTTAATTCACAATTTATCAGTCTTAGCTTCAAGCTAAAGCATGTAAAGAATGTTAACTCTGAAGCTAATACCTAGCAAACAAAATAAAATTTACCTCCATTAGCCCTCCTGACGTATCCAAATCATATTCCACTTTATCCATTATCTAGCTTTAAATTTCTTATTGTATATTATGTTGACACTGAGACGTTGGAAACATATATAATTTATAATATATAACACCCTATATGCTCAGGTATGCTTACTTATTTTAAATGCTGACATCTCAGCAATGAGGTTAAACATATACATAATTATTACTGAGAAAGTCCATCCTGTAAAATAGTTAAAATTTGTGTGTTTAAAATTGTTGGGACATATTGGGACTCTTTCTCAAGGGTCTGCGAGAGAACACAGCTCGTTTCTGAAATTGTGTGTTTATGATAGTTGGGACATATTGGAAGTATCGAGAGTTGCTGTGAATGTTTTCGGTGGTAGCGAGTGTTAGTAGAGCTGTTACCTGTTAACTTATGGAGTCAAAACAATGGAGAATAATCAACAAAAATTTATTCCAATTTTAGTAATAAGAAATTGAATGAATAAGAACTAAAAAAATATTCATTTTATATTCATTGACTTCAAGATTCATTTTTAATAATAATATATCATGTTTACAAGCAAAATATATACAAAATATTACATGAGTTGTGTTACAGCTTACAATATTACATGTGTTTTACAAAACAATAAATGTTCCTTGCATCTTTTTTATTTTGTAATTTAAAACCAAAACAAACATCAGATTCATTGAATTACATATTATCGATGTTTCTATGTTAGTAATAATTATATGTTTTGCTGATATTTTTGTTAGGTTAGAACAAACGTAACCATTATATTATAAAACCCAAAAATATGGATACCACTTGTTGCTAGACAACTAGCACAATAAACAAAAGATTCCCCTTCTAAGGCATGAAGAGACTGGATGAGTTAAAATATTCTCAAACATTCTAACTAACTAACTAATTAAGCAGTCTTAAGCAGCAGAAATATTCCTTTCAACTTTTTCAAAAAGTCAAAAAAAAATATTCCAGAGTTTTAGATAGTTTACATGAATTTACATTGTTAAAATAATAATGTACATAATGAACTTGTTTATCAACCTAAATCTGAATATAAAAAGTAGCATAAATAACACAGCTCAGCTTAAACATCCTACAAAATCCTACAGAATGAAGTCCACATATAAAACAAAAACTTCATCCACAAAACAAAGACTTCATCCACTAATTGCAAACTACATTTACAAAATGCAGACTACATCCACAAAATTAAGACAACATATCTGCGAAATAAAGACCTTCAGCATAAAGTTATCCAAAATATCTTCTTCATTTTTCTGTTGATATTCGAATCTAACCTACCAAAGCATAAATTTTGCACCTGATTTTAATTATTTTATATGAAAAAGATAAGTAAACATACATGTGAAAACATATAGCATGTGAAGATGATCATGTGATGTGATGTGATATTTCATGTGATCAGTCATGTGATATTATATTATATTGATAGAGCATAAAAATATATAACACTAACAAGGATATTTTCTTGTACCATTTGAAACAATCAAATTACTATGACTTGCTGCAATTTTGAATTCAGCTGAATTTATAAAAGGATAAAATGAGCCATTGAATTTAATTTAAATGAGATTGCAAAATTGATGTGACACATCCAATGTGTATAATAAGTTATGATAAACATATATATATTAAAAGAAATATTGTTAGAAAAAGTCTATATATCGTTCTTTAACTGAAATTCATTGTCTTCACTATAAAACACGATAGGTTCATCATTCTTATTGGAGCTTATGTTGCTGGGGGTTTGAGGTAACTGCCTTCCAGTAGCTGACAATGATGACAAATCCTAAAGACATAAAGAGATCATAAGGATAAAGAACTCCCCTAGATTTTACTTTAAGTGGGTTTTCTAACTGATTTAGGGAGAATCAACATTAGATTTATAGAATAACTTTCAAATGTTTACAGCTAGATAATTTTAACATACCATTGCTTCATCTTCACAATTATCTTCTTGCACTCCATCTAAAAAAAGTTTGAGTGCACAAAAAAACTAGACAGAATTACTAAAACCCCAATAAACACTTTTTGGCCTTTCTTAGTATATGGAATAAAAATCCCATTAAAATAGGTGTAAAAAAGTTGTATAGAAGTTAAACATTTGAACAAGTAATTTTAGTAAAAATTAAGAAAGGGGATTACACGATCTGTGGTGACTAACTTATATGATGAGACCTCATGATGACACATAACCTAATGTTGTTAAAGTAATTTTTTTTTTTACAAAAATCAACTTAAAGCCTGAAAATATTAATATAATAATATTCGCTGAAATATTGATGGATGTGACAACATGATTTATACTCATGAAATAATTAAAATTTCATTTAGCGACATAAAAACAACACAACTAAATTAAACAGAAGGTAAATAGACAAACTTAATAACATACCAAGTCCAGAAACCTGCCTGTCTTCGTCTTCTTCGAGTAGATTAAAAGTGGACTCGGAAGAAAATATACTACAGCATGTATTAAGGAACTTAATCTATTAAAAAGAGTTCAGAAAAAAAGAAAAAAAGACAATAGACAGAAAAAGATACGTTGCTTGTTTGTGTGATCCTTTCTTTGAAAAACGTCGGGCCATTTTACCAAACTTTTTTTTAGTTGCTAAAATAATAAAGGAGTAGCTAGGTGACTGAATAAGAAGCTGAATAAGAAACCGAACTAGTAGTTGATTGAATGACAAGGTTGCCTACTTACATTTGCCCATGTGTTTCAATTTTAATTTAAAAGCAACATCCTCTTGACCAGGTGTTGTTTTGGATCGTGCACCTCCACTTGCAACGGCACCTGTTGACTGAACCTGCACTCCTGATGATACTCCTGCCCGCTTATGATCTAAAATTAATCAACTTAATTATAAAATTTTAAATAAAAATTAAATATATCAAACAGTAGTGTACTAAATATCTTTAGTACCTGCTTCCAAGGAGTGTACAAATTCTTTATTCCTTCTCAACTCTCTCAAGAATTCTTCATTTTGTAAATAAACAGCTAACTTTTCATCTTCCATAAATTGATCAGCTTCATCCTCTGGTGTTGTAGAATCATCTGCATTTTCTTTACTAACACTACAGACACCACTAGCATTTTCTAATTTTAAAAAGTCATCAGGAAGTCTTCCTACAAGTGGTGGTCTCCATTTACAGTTTGAAAAATCACTTGGAGGAGTGATTATGGAAGTAGTGGGTGGATTAGTGTCATCTCTCCAAATGTCTGCATATGCAGGAGGTGGTTCATTAGATGCCTGCAAAGAACTTTCTTCATAAGATGGTAGCACTAAAGAACTATTTGAACTGTTTATTTTCTCACTTGCAGCGGATTCCTGCAATACCAACAACTGGTCAATAGTAGGTTGAACTACTCCGTTATTTGCACGCAATACTGTCTCGATCACATCACGGTCAATTTCAGGAAACATAGTTTCAAAGTCATTCATAGCTTTCAGAAAATTTAGAGGTTTTCTTTTCTCTTGTTGCGTTCTTTCTTCGCCATCTTGATTTGGCTGCTGCTGCTGCTGCATATCAAAATGTCTTACTGTTGAACAATTCTGCGTCATAACACTCTGAAGTGAAGCCATCTAACCTACATTATCATTCCTTAATAAGTATAATTCAAGCTAAAAAAACAACAAATGGATTATACATTGATAGATTTCACCATCAGTATAAATACTTTGATATTTCTTTCTCTTGTCTGGTTTAAAATCCCTAACTCTGCTAAACACAAATATTTTGTTTTTTCAACTGGCAATAATTGATCTCATACCTTGTTCTCATATAAGATATTTTACACTCTCTTTATCGGGGAATATATCGGGGCATTATATGTCAAAGTCTTTTGATAAAAAACTAAATTACATATTGTGCATCCCTCCTCTCACCTGCATTTATGCATAATGAACATTTTAAGATTCACAATCATGGATAAAAAAGAAAAACATAGATTTGTGATAGATCTGTATGTAAATAAAATACATAAAACAACAATAAAATCACAACAATGTTATTTAGTGTCTATGAACAGACATTCACAGAAACCATAAACAGCTAATATTATGTAAATAATTATCACATTAAAAATTTGTGAATCAAATTCTATATTTGTGAATAGTTTATGACAATTAAAATTACCAGAAGCAAGTATTGGAAATAAAAGTGCTTGTGTTAACGAACAAATATATACCAGAAGCAAGTATTGGAAATAAAAGTCATCGGTCATTGTTCATGCCCAATATCAATTTAAACCTTTAACCAACAATAATCAATTTAAACAAGTCTTATTATTAAGAACAACTTTTTAACAGCAAAAAATCTTAGTGAGTTACTCATAAGATGTACAGTAAAACTTGTCAAACAATAAAACTCTGATGTGATGTGATGGTATGTTATGATAAAGCCATAGTATTGAATGTAAACAATTAAAAAACATTATATAAATAAAACATAAAGTTAAAGTTTCTAGAAGCATAAAACATAGGAACTGTTAAATATCTCAAATTAAAAAAATTAAAAAGATTCCTACTCATTTATAAAAATTTAACTAGGTTTACAACTATTTGGTGTATATCGCTTTGCTTTTTCGTTCTTTTTTACATCATTATCATTTTCCAGTGACTGCTGTGATGGAGATGTATAAATTAGATTTAAAAAATTTCTATTTTGTGGACTTGTTGAAGTATTGGGATTGGTTGTCATCTGTAAATCATTTTCTACATAAATAACATTACCATTGTTAAACATTTCTAGCAACGCAGCATTTTTTTGAACATCAATATTTTCATCGCTCCTAACTGGAAACTTAACAGCTGGTTCAAAGCGATAATATTTTTTACAAAACCAATTCTGAGCTCTTATTTTTTCAATAGTAAAACGTTTTTCAAAGTCATGCTCTAGTAAACCTAAAAGCATATTTTTTAAAACAGTATCAATATTAGCAGGCATATTTAAATTACCATTTCCAATGTTATTAAACAACCGATAAATATTATCACCATCAAAAGGGTATTTGCCAGTTGTAATGTTAAACAAGGTTACTCCAGCAGCCCAAATATCTAGTTTAAAACCAGAGAACATTTCTACACCGTTTGCAATTTCTGGCGGCTGGAATGCAGGAGAACCTTGACTTGTGGAACACATATCATTGTCAGTAAAGGGATCTAGTTGCTCAGCTACACCAAAGTCAGAGATTTTTAGTGTCTGATTTGTAGTCAACAACAAATTAGAAGGCTTGATATCTTTATGTACAATGCCAACACTGTGTAAATATTCCAAACCATGTATTAATTGAGTAAAATAAAAATGGGCCTGCCATTCTGGGAAAATATTTTTGGTAGGCTCTTTAAGCATTTCATGCATACTGCAAACACAATATTCTAATATTATATACATTTTTTCACGCTCTGAATTATATAAAAAGTCAATTAATTCAATAACATTTCTATGACGTAGATGTCTAAGCATTGATATTTCACGTTTTACATTTGCCTCCCCATGGGGTATTTTTCTTAATTTTCTTTTTTTCATAATCTTAATAGCACGTCTATGTAACGTAGCAATATCTAAACCTTCTTTCACCTTTCCATAAGATCCTTCACCAAGCACGTCCCCCATCAAACAAGAACCCACCACTTTAGCTCGCTGCTTTGCTGGGCTGCAAACAATTTCATCAGATGGAATCATACGTATAGGGAAAGAAAGGTCATCTGTATCAAAACCTTGAAACATCCATTGATCATCTTCATGGAGAGGATCATCACTTTCATCGCTACCTGCATCATCATTACCACCACCAATTTTAAAATCCCTAGTGTTTGACATGATTTTCTATGATATTTAAACACAATTAGTAGATAAAGTAAAAGTAAAGTTTAAGTAGATAAAATACATTATTCACATAATTAACCAGTTCAAAAGTAATTAACATAAGAAATATAATAGTTAGGAATATAAATTTTCATTGAAAGCTTTTCTTTTTACAGGATTTCAAACAAAATTACAAAAAAAGAATTAATTTTAAAAATTTTAAAAATTTTAAACTAATTATAAAAAACATTATACTGGTCATGCAGATATATTATTTGCGTCTAGAAAATTTGATGCAGTAAAACGCTTTAATATATCCCAGCTAGATAAAAAATAACAAAACTTCAATGCAATTTTACAGAAAACTTTCTATAATTGAACTTACCTGAAGCTTATATACCTAAAAATGTAAAAAGCTATTTACAAATCAAATACAGAAATATTAACAAATAATAATCAAATTAAGTAATTCTTATATGTAAATGTAAAGCCATATGCAAAATATTCAAAGAATAATTCCTTGACACACATTTAAATTTAAATGAAGAAACATTTGAACCATATCAAAAAACCTAATAACTAACTATATTTTAACAAACATTCAAAGTCGAAGAAAGAAATAGAAAACAAATGCCTAAACTTAAAGTATAAATTTGAAATTAATTATTGACTCCATAGTAAAAATTTGAATCTAACAATAAGAATAAAACATTCAAAAACATTCTACATAAGACTAACTGAAACACAGTTTAAAGAGCAATACAGGAACCACACTAAGAAATTTAACAGAAGGAATTATTATAAAGAAACAGAACTTTCCAAATTTATCTGGAAATTGAAAAAAATATGCTATACCATCAATTAATTGGAGTATTCCGAAAACTCTTAAATGAAAGTTAAAAACAAATTATTGCCAATTATATCTACTGTATGAGAAAAATCAAAATATGTTCATTAAAAAAAGTGAGTTTGTTTCAAAATGTAAAATAATAAAAAATTATATTATGGCTGATGATTGCTGAAAAATTGCATGAATCTAGTAATACCAAAAATTTTTAAATGTTGTATTGATTTTTTCTATCATCCATATGAGACACTCCTTTGTAGAGAACTCAACCTTGTGAAAATTTAAACAAATGCATTGTAGTTTATTGTCTTATGCCTATAGCTTTAGCTAGAATCCTGATGGACGCACAAGGTTCTAGCATCTTTAAGCTCCCATTTCTGCATGGAATCAAGGATAGTATATTAACTTATTTTCCGCTTGCTAGATAAGGTAAAAGTGATTCAAATGTTAATTTGGATAAAGGATGTAACCTACATGTCTATTTTAGTATTGTTGCATGTAATGTATATATTCATCAGTAAATAAAAGAATAAAATTTTCCTTATTCTACCTTTTTTATTTATGTCATGTCATGGTATTTAACATAAAATTAAATGATTAGACAGCAGCTAAACAACTGCTACCCTAGTCTAATAGTCTTACTAAAAATACAATATAAAATTTAATATAATGTCAGCAACAAAATATGTAATTTACCTAGTTTTTCCTTTGATAAAATAATGAATAAGTGAGAAAAATATACAATAGCAATAATTATTTTTTACGGAATTAGAAATGAAATTAAAAAGAAATTTATACAAGAAAATAAAAAAGTAAAGGGGGAAATAACATTAAATGAAAAGCATTATACTAAAATAGACAATGTAAAACTAACAACAAAATGTGACAAACTTTAGGTAGAAAATAACTATGCAAATATTAAAAAACTAGATAGCTAACTTTACTGCTAGCGAGTTGTAAAATACAGTTTCGTTTCAACCTTTTAAACAGAGGTGATTAATTGTTGTGGTTGTTTCCTGACCACCATCTTTGTGGTTCATGTGTTTCTAGCAAAAACTATTGTTGATATAAAAACAAGTCCTTGCCTAAACCATGCATACAGAATAACATTTTCATTCGTTGAATGAAAAAAAATCAAGTTAAAACAAACTATTATTATGTATCGAAACCACAACTATCGGAGCACGAAATGGTATAGAAACATCTTAAAACATCGGCGGCGAAAATCTTGAGAAATGTGGTGATATCTTCTGTCTACTACTACTCTCTGTCTACTCTATTTTAATGACCGGGAAAGGGTAAGGGGTTGGGTTAAGTTTCTATGCATATTCTGGTCCTGAAATAAAATAGACAGCGAATAGTAATAGACGGTAAAAATCAATACAAAACACATTAAAATAATGTTTCTGATTTTGTAAAAGGGGTGTGAGAATAAGAAGAATATTTCTTTAAAATTCGAATCAACAAGTTATAATAAAAAATAGGTAGAGGTGTAGGAGTACATAATGATTCATTTAGCTATTTTACGAGAAAAAAACTTTTTCTGTTTTTGAATTATTTTGAATTACTACATAAATAAAAAATGGCGGCATATTTCGGATTTCTAGAAAATGATTTCGCAACACTTTATTTGATTGAGATAAATTATTAAAAAAAATATATAGAAATGATGATAAATTTTTAATTTAGCATAAATATAACATGAATCATATAACAAGAATTGAGAGAGTGAAAAGTAAATATGGTTTTCTTTCTTAATAAAAAATAATAGTAAAGACACTTGAGCGAGGTTTAGCGAAAAGTGATGACTCCATCACATGTAGTCAGTGTCACTACGTAATTCGTATGAACCTATTGGATACAAGCAATCTTTTTGTTTTAAATGATTCCTGGGTGGATCTACATGTATCTGTTGTCATGTTTTAAAAAACAGGGCGTGGCACCTGCGTGACGTCAAATATCTCGTGTCAGCTTAAAAAATAAATTAGAGTTGAGACTTAGATAGATAGATAAAGTTTTATTCATGAAACAAATAATGTACAAAATATATATGACAATACAAACATATAAACATGTCTTATAGGAGGCACCAAGTATAAAAATAATCTAAAGGGACTCAGATAAAACTCATTCGAAAGATCACATTGAGAAGAATAACAAATATAAAAAAAAAATATTTATTTTCTTAAATTATTTTTAGTTCTTCTTTCTTTAAAATACAATTTCATGCTAAGAATTTTAATAAAATGTTTTTATGAACTCTATTCAATACAACGTTACGTTCGAAAGAACTGACGGGGGATCAATAGGCATTGAGAGCACAACATTTTGTTAACTATTATTATTTATTATTAACTTGTTTGTATTGTCATTTTTGCTTATACCATTATGTAGTTTGAATGTTATTAATGTAAACAATAGTAAGCAAGTCCGTATTCCATTATCAACTAAAGGGATCGACAAATAAACGTATTCATGCGAACTTGAAAAAGATTTTGGAAGTGATGGAAACATACACCTCACCCAGTGAGGTTTAATCAAACATTGTAACAAAAGCAGTTCTCCCGCTGAAAATATCAGATGAAATAATGCTCGTGACATAACTGAAAAAACTTTTATACAAGATTGTGTCCTAGGTGAGAAAGCAATATAGGCAGTTATGAAAAAGAGAAATTTGAAAACTTACAAAAGCTTGCGAAAGGTTGTAAAAAAGTAAAAAATTGGAGAGAAGATTATCGAGCTCTTGAAAAAGGAGAAAAGAAACCAATATTATTGCTGCTAGAAAGCAATCAGGAATTGATTTGGAACAATGCATGAGAGAATACGAGTTTTCAGTCATTCCACGATCACCTTTTTAGTTTGATGTTCAGCCTATCCACTTTATTGACAAATCTAAACTACTCCATTTCATATTGATAATACTAACGTGAATCAACATACGCCAAACGCAGCAATTATTCTAGATGGAATGGCAGTGGTAAATCAAATCAAAAAAGATAAAAGTGTTAAAACTTGGTAAGTCAGTAAACATTTATTTTCTTAAAATATTAAAAAAGCTTGTAAGTAACTAAGTTTTCTTTCAATTCTGATTTGATATTTTATACAATATCAAGATTATTTTTATTAAATTGTATTAGTCGAATAAGTTCGCAGATTGGAGGATTTGGAAAAATATATCTAATCTTTGACCGTTATTTCAAAAACTCCTTGAAGTCAAGAACACGTGAAAAACGAACATTTGGTCTCGCAACACGTTATAAGTTACAGACATCTCTAACATTACATTAAAACAACTACTTTCTCATATTGAAACAAAGCAAGATCTTACCATATTTAGCTAATATGTCAACAGCGTTTCTCATAGAAAACAAGATGAAATACTCAGAAACATACGATGTGTTGAGTGAAAGCAACGTTCCTGGACACGAGCTAATCACGTTCCTGATCATGACCAGGAAGGAGCTGACACCCTCCTCATCCTTCCAGCCATCTATGTTGCACAGTTTGAGCCATTTACAGAATGTGCTATTTTAACAATTCATTTCTACAAGTCCCTACCACAGATAAATAATATTTATTGAGTTTAATATTTTTGCATTATTTTGTAATTGTATATCGGTTTTAGGCTACGAAATTCCGTACGGGAAAAAGATTTGGACCAAAAATATGTGATGCAATTCTTAGGTTTTGTATCTTACAGGGTGAAGTCAGACTAGTCGATTCAATGCTAAATCAAAATCAAGCTGTTTGTCAGTATTCCTGAATTCAAATCAAAAGGTTTTGGATACTTTTGCAACTTTGGGAATTGGTGAAAGTTTAAGGTAGTTTTGGTTATGGTTAATAATTATGGTTGGAAAATAGTCGACACTGTCGACTAAAAAAACCTACCAGCACCTCTTGCATTAATTGAGATGGTATATTGTTCTTGCAACTCTAAAAGCTTTTTAGTTTGCCTTTATTATTATAAATTTATTATAAATTTACTTTTCTTATTACTTATGTTTACTTTTGATGTTTGAATACTACCTACCTACCATAAAAATGACCCACCATAATGAGGTGAACTATTTGAAACAGTTTATATAACGTAGCTGAAACTTTTAGCCGCGAAGGGGTATGCTGGTATGTCAAAAATATTTTGGTGGTAATGAGAAAATATCTTAGATAGGCGAGATTGCACTCTACCATTTAATCTCTTTGAATAATCAATTGAAGAGTTTTTGCCGTAAGCAAGTTGCGGTTATTCTGGGAGCAATATATCTTTATATAAATATATCTGGGAGCAATATATCTTTCTTTCCATTAATACTTGCGAGAATTTCAAGTAGCTATCAACCTGGCAATATATGAAATAGCTCTTTATTGTGAATGTGAATCTATATTATAATACTCATATTTTGTCCGTGTGTGTGTGTCCACACTCTAAAAGAGCATGCTATTTTGTTGGTTGGTTTTATTAGAAGACGGGCGTTTATTAAAAAACCTTTGGATGTATAAAATAGATCATTTAATCAAGCAAGTTTTAATAAATAAGGTTAAAGTAATCAACGAAAAACATTCTTAAGTCTTCTAGTACGTAGGCTAGCCTTGGATCTTTCAGTTGTGGTCAATGTATGTACTAAAATATTACACTATGAACGATTTATATAGAGATAATTACTTCAGCTAGAAATCGCATAAATATGAATTGAAGAAATATGTACCGTTTGATGTAATTGTATAAATATGGGATGTAAAAGTCAAACTGAGTTTAACCTGGCATTAAACACCAGGTCTCCAGTATATATGATTACAGATACCGATTTTTTCTCGATTTGCAATATTCACGAAAGAATGAATAAGGATTAGAATGAATACCAAAGAAATGTTGTAAAAGACATCGTTTATGAAATATTGATACAGCAAAACCAAAAAAAATTGAACTTCTGCAACATGTATTAACCGTTTGAAGTTTTGTTGCGCAACACTGAATTTTGAAAATAATGCAAGATCTTGGGAAGCGTAAGTAAAATAATCATTTTGAAAGGTATCGTCTTCCAGCATCAGATTGTCCATGGGATTGTCATACTCTCCAATATGATCTTTCATAATCGCTAACTCATCCTGATTTAATGGTGTATCTGTAATAAAGATTCAATGGTGTGCAATTTTTAATAAAGTTTTCAGACGGAAATAAATACAAGTAATCAGGACGACCACACGATTCAGAAAACCTTGATTTTCGAATGTAGCTAATGACTATTCCATTGTTCTTAACAAGAATGTAGCTCAAGCAGAAATGAGCGCATGTTTAATGTAATTCGTGAGGTACGTTATATATTTCTGAAATAAGTTCTTCGAAAAATTCAATCAAGAAATTACCACGGGTACGTCGAAACTGACACAACGATGCTTCTATTCTCTGATTATGATGTGACAAACTATAAATATGTGGTATACTATTGACAGAATCTCGGTGAAATACTTTTTGAGCAGCTGCAAATTATATTTTCGGAACCGCAATAAGTACGTACACACTTGGGAATGAAGTTCATTTGTTCAACAGCTTACTAAACTTACTAAACGAAACCAGATTAATTTTCTGCTGTAGCCATCTATACAGCCATGGATGGGGAAGCCGAAAGGTTTTAGTTTGTCATAACAATCTAGATGCCAAACAAAGTTGGGACCGTTAGAAGAATATATGCTTCGCTTTAAGCTTTCACGTTAGACTTATGGAAGAGGATCAATATAATATGATTTTTATGGTACCACATGCATGACATCTATTCCCGCGGATTTAATAGACTTGATGTTTTAACTCGCTTTCCCAAAAGTAAGATTATTTTTTTGTAGTTTTGATTATTTTTGTGTAAATTTAAATCTAAGTAATTTTTGCCCTTCTCGGCCACCGTAATTTCTACATAGTGGCCGCGGCTAATGTCAGGCGAAATGAAAAATGCTGAAATTACCACATAATTTAAATTAGAGCCCAGTGCAATGTAACTACTAAACCCATTACAGAAAGATCGATTATATTTCATATTATATTTTATTATTTCGTTGTCTCAAACGAAACGAAACGAATGGTATGGCATGGCATCCTGAATTTGAGGTATTGACAATTACAGGCATTGAAGTTTAATAGATTTAGGTAGGATGCACCGTAAAAAGATTCTTACCCCCTTAGAGTAGTTCCCAGACTTAAAAATGTTAAACTTTTTTTAAAAAACACAATTTTCAACCTAAACTTGAATTTGCACGAAGACTTTGAGTGTGTAATTTATTTTTCATAAGATTTAATATAAAAAAAGTTCAAAATGACGGATCCTTACGCAAGTATTATACGTAGGTTCATAAGCATGGGTAAAAACCAAACCATTTTTATATAATATTGCAGCTGCCAAGTAAATTCGACACATGCTTGTGATTGGTTGGTGATAAAGGTGACACAAGCTGACCATCGAACATTATTCAAAGGGTTTGCCATTTCGTCATTTATCATTACATTGAAATATAGTTAAAAAAAGGTATTCCATTAAGAATTTTCGATTGTTTACAAGTTCTTATTTTGTTCTACACATGCTGTTGGTTTTTAAAAACATGACTCGTTAATCAATGATTTTCGATGGAACCATACGGTAAATTAGAAAAGATTTATTGCACGATTACCCCATTTATAATGTCAAAGAAAAACTCAAAAACTGGATAATGGATTCCTCGACGGCAACTGGAAAAATAATTTTCATCTTATTAATCAGTGGATCATTTGTAATCATTCTTTTCATATGAGATTAAGTCAAGTTAAACACGAATAGAACTTTTCCATACGATAAATTGCACTAATTCTCCCCATCTAAATTTCGTATCATGTGAAGCAAGAACTCAATAGCGGGATTACAAAATGGCGGGCGGCTACTCAGATAATTTTCCTTTTATTTATCAGTGGTTTTTATCATAAAACGAATGAGATGAACCCTATGAGGGTAAGGGGTGTGGCAAGGAGTAGTTTAAACAGACAGTCTAAGTATTTAATACTCCATTCTTTATTTACTGAAAGAAAGTTTATACGGGGAGAGCTTGTGTTACTCATTTTCAACGACTGCTTCATTGTGAAAGGTCTATTATATAGGCCAGGCATATTTGGGGGGTTGTGCCACCTTGAATGGGACTTTTGTCCATATGGATTTTTGAGTTCGTATATGTCTATAGAACATGATTCAAGAGGGTTTTCAGTCTAACTAAGTGGCAAAAAAAAAATTGACCTTTTTTTGGAGCCATGTAGCAATTTTTTGGAAAAAAACCCAAGGGGGGTAGGTCAGCAAGAATTGTAATAAAAGTTGTTATATTGCTTCTCTGATGATAAAACTTTGTCAGAATACTTGCTACTGTCACACTATTTTAATTTCCAAAAAAAAAAAAAAATTATACAAAAATTGTGTATTTTAAAGACCAGATGGTCAGTATTTTCAAAAAAATATCAAATTTTACCATTTTTTTTTTGTAAACTTTCATGGGAACTAAAATTTTGCACTTATTTAGTGACAATTGTTGTTTTAACATACTACCG
>JAUELD010100887.1:2597-18096 GCA_031471615.1 Aglantha digitale | reverse complement strand
CAATAAATTACAGAGTAAAAGTTGCTGCATAATATCTAATTGTTTTAACATAGAACTAATGAAGTTCGTGCATATATTGGTTCTCCAGTTGGTAAAGTCAAAGAAGAACTCCCTGATATAACTATATTAATTTACTTCAGTGATAGGGCAGCTTCCCAGTATAAAAACTACAAGAATCTTGTTAACTTTGTTAAGCATGAAATAGATCATAGAATTCCTGCAGAATGTCATGGTAAACTCCCATGCGATGGCATTGGTGGATCTGTCAAGTGGCTGGTTGCCAAGGCAAGCCTACTAATTGTTAATGGTGACAATATAGCAACTCTTTTACAAATTTGCTATTGTTGCCACCAGCATGTTACAGGGGTGTTATATATTTATAAAGATACTCACAGTATCAAGCAACATATTGACAAATTTCAGCATTACTTAGAAGTTGTTACTGTTCCTGGTACTCCTTATCATAGCTTTATTCCGATATCTTCCAATGGGTTAGATATGAGACGTATTTCCAATGATTTCTTATACACATTTATTTGGTCCTGAGCAACATAAAACCTTTTCAGTTGAAGAAATAAACCCTGGTGAATATATTGCATATGTATATGATAATGAATGGTATGTTTCCAATGTTGTCGAAGCGTGGATAGAGGATTGCGATGTGTATATCAAGTTAATGAATAGAATTAGTATAAACAGTTTTTCTTGGTCAAAAATCAACGATTTGTGTTGGGTTCCAATTAACCATGTTCTTTTCAAAATTGATTCATTAGAAGTACACGGTTCTGGAGCACGCAGTTACAAAATTTCACCTGCACAGCTTCAGTGTGTCGTCTCATGTTATGATAAATGTATTTCTGAAAAATAAATTTTCAAAGAAGTCTTCATTTGTTTTTCCATCCTACAATTTTTTAAAATAACATGTCAAAAAAGTAGTAAACTAGTACAAAAATGAAATTAAAGGTTTTAAAGATTACCAGTCTTATTGTATTATATTTGTATACGATTGTAATCATATATAGGTATATACCATCTGCTAGAGTATACATATATAAACATCTGAGTTACATTTAAAGCATCACCATCTCATTCTTGAAACATTCATTGTATAATTTCCTGCTAATTCAGGTTTTTTCCTTAAACTAAGGCTGCCATTATGGAATTCTTAAATCATTGATTAAATGTTTTTACATATTTTCAATCCTAAAAAAGAATTAGTTTTAGCGAAAGTGCAAAATCTTTAAAAACTTAAAACGGCAATATTTCAAGAATTATTCAAGATATTAATTTGACTTTTGTAATGTAAGCTACCAGCCTTAGTCTCTGTTCAAAATTTAAGCAGTTTTCAAGATGGTCAATGTGGAACCATTTGTTGACTTGACATCTGCAGAACTGCCAGTATGATGAACTTCTTTTTCCTGGATCAAATATTACAACCAAATCTTTCAACAAATAGATCCTTTTGTTTTTCTTGCAACTTAACCTTTCCCAAAATGCAAGAGGAAACTTAATGTTTGTGGAAAAGGAAAACGAATGTCAATTTAAGGGAGACATGCTTACAGGAAACAAGGCCTTCTCATTCTACGAATTCGATATTGCTAAACAAATAAAGAACTTTAATCGAAGGTATGTATACAAATAGTAAAGATTAACTATTGTCTGTAAATAAATTCAAATATAAACTTTCTTTTTTTAATATAGCTTAAATCTTAATATATTACAGTTAAAATTGTATCCGCACATCTTGATAAACCTGCAATTAATGGCTGTCTTGATGAGGTGCTTTGACGTTGGTTTGGCACCTAGATGGAGCTCTGACGATAAATGCCAAAAACTTGCAAATCTGGCTGATAAGTGCATTTAACATCGATTTGGAGAGAAAGAAAGAGATTCCTCAAGAAATATTATCATATGTGGATTATGGTATGTTCCATTTTGAGCTGTTTCAAATAAATTTGATATCGTCAACATTCCAGATGAGGTCTCCCTCGACTATATGCAAAAATGAAAACAAAAGGAAGTTGAAGTTCTTCAGCGACTTGTTTATATCTAAAGAAGAATGCAACAGCTTCAATGCAGTTATTGCGCAAATCACGTACCCACACAAAATTCACAAAAAAGCTACCAGCCTTAGTCTCTGTTCAAAATTTAAGCAGTTTTCAAGATGGTCAATGTGTAACCATTTGTTGACTTGACATAGACCCCATAGGTGACGTCTCCGAGTTTGATCCAACTTCAACAAAAGGAAGTTGAAGTTCTTCAGCGACTTGTTTCTTTCTAAAGAAGAGTGCAACAGCTTCAATTCAGTTATTGCGCAAATCACGTACCCACACAAAATTCACAAAGAAGCTACCTAGCCTTAGTCTCTTTGAGAAATTCTCTAAATTTGAGAATAGAAGTTTTCTTCTCCTCTATACTGTATATGCTTCCTGCTTGTTGCGTAAAGAAGAAATTTATCACAGCGTATGAAGCGAAATAGTATCAGTTTTACTATTGCTGTGGATAACCTGACCAATAAAATCTATGGAGAAGTTTTATTATACAGCTTCAATGACCAAGAATGTTTTGCCGTTACCAGAATCGGGCAACAAACAGGTAAAACTCTGTTTTAAAATAGGCATCTTGGTCAAACCTGCAGAATTTTGTGCATTACAATTAATTTAACTCTTATTATAATAGAACTAGAACTATTATAATTTGCATTTTATGAAAATAACAACCATTTCCCCATGATTTTCTGGCTAGATCTTTAAAAATATTTTCAAGATTTTCTACCAGGGTAACAAATTTGACCACAATCTTGTTAATCAGGTGACTCACGAAATTAAAGGATTCCAAGGTGTTAAAACATGTTTATTATAGATTTAGAGCACAAAAATGCTCTTTTCTTTCCCAAGAAATCTTACAACAGTGGGAAAAAAATTGCCAACATTTTCAAGTACATTCTGGAATAAAGAAATTTTATGACATCACACCAAAGGTTTATTGGTTTATTTAGTTTTGTTCGATTTTTTACTTTGATGTAATGTCATCAATGTTGCTTTATAGTTGTCGTAATAAATTGTATAAAAGAATAAGTGTTGAACTTAGTTTTTAAAGCTCTACAATTTAAAATCAACATATCACAACACCTTTGGTATCTTTAAAATCAATAGTCAAAGCTATAAACCTGTTTGGGTTGATTTAATTTTAAAGAAACTTTAATGCAACTGATTACCTAATGATTTTATTTTTAAAGAAATTTGTGAAAAGTAATAAATGAAAAGTAAAAAACAAATTATCAGTTGAGATTGTCAACAATCTACTTGCAAATTTAGTAGTTTTTGGAAAAAAATCTTTCTACCCCTTTTTTAAAAAACTCTCAAACATAATTGGCTTTAATAGGTTTTGGTAGTTTTTAGATTTTTAACAAAATTTGTGGATAATAGCATGTTTTCAAAAATAATATACTTAAACCCATTTAAATCATAACCCTAAGATCATAATCTATAATTGTATTAATAGTAAAAAATTAATTCACACGCCTGGTAAACATTCATAACTGTATAAAATGGCGCCGAAATATGATAAATATTTATGTATTTGTTAGGAACTGTGTTTTAACTTAATTTTTTATCTTGGGTTTTCGCGAAGTTTATGCAAGGTGATGATGTAGCTTTTGGAAAAAACTTTTAACTTTTTAAAATGTTTTATATTTAAAGAGTTGGAAGTGCTAAAAGATATTTATAGATATTAGCTAATGCTTGTTGTTCAATTATATTTACAAAATGGTATTATCTTTGCTGTAATAACCGAAAAACAATGAATTTCCGAACTAGGCACTGTTAAGTTTTATCTCAAACACATATGTCTAGTTTAATGTACCAAAATTAACTTCAAATTCCTCTTCATCTTCTTTTGTTCTTGTCAATCATCTTCTTTCTGTCATTGTCTTAATTTTTTTTATTATTATTCTTTTTTTCTTTATTTTCCTCTTCTTCAGTATTTTTTTTAGTATAGCACGCTATATATATTGAAATCGTTCAAATAGCAACATTAAGTTACGCCAGAACCCAAAGGCGTCGGTCGTAATCAGCTGGGTGTAACTACCTAAGCTACACACATAAGATACCAACGTTAAATAAAGCACATATAACATAACTTCCTTCTTTTCTTTAAAGTTTACAAAAGTTTAAGGTGAGTAGCTTTACTCCTCCTTCATTTCATGTGTAAAGTGTTAAATGACATGACAAATTGTTAAATGGCAATCTGTTGATAACTGTTTCACTCCATGTATACCATTCATCCACGTTTCTTACATCAACCTATATATCCCAGTATGTTCTTATTTAACTTGTGTATCTCAAATATACTTCAATGTTATTACGTCAATTCATTCAAGGCGTTTTCATTTGCCTTAAATGTTAAAATTCTCTTGTCGAGCATAGATCTTAATACTAATTAATGTTTCAACCTGCTTGATGTTTTTTTAGATAAATTTTAGAATTACAATCAGGACGTGATTCGATATGCTTTGTGAAATTACGCTTGAAGCAGAAAACTTTTAAACTTTAACCGTTTATTTTGAAAAGGAAGTATACACAATAAATCATAAAACAATATAAAATTTAACCAACAGTTTAGTAGTAGGTGTGAGAACAATGTATTTAGTATACGTTAATATAACACAGCATGTTTACTTACAGATGTAATATATATGTTTACTTCTCCAACCACGCTTGTATTCGAAGACAAACGTTTCAATAACAAATGGTTCATATAGAGTATCAATGTAATGTATTTTGAAAAAATTTATTCTTTTAGATTGATCAGTATTATACATTTTGCTTGCAGATATCTAATAAAAATGAAATTTTGAGCGCCGTAAACAAAAATGAGTCCGAGGACTAAAGTCAAATTTGATTCTCGATTTGAAGGGTTAGAGAAAGATCCGGTGTTTGTACGTAAAAGAAGAGCTACTGTAGCATGTTTCATCATTCGAATGTTTCTATTGGGTGCAGAGTATGCAATTATTTTACCATCTATTTGGTTATATTTAAAGACATTTGGTGTTCAACCGTGGTTTCTTGGTATCGTGATTGGGGTATATCCGGCAGCTGCTTTATTCTCTCCACCGTTGGTGGGTTATATATTTGACAAAACAAAAAGAACTAAAGAAATAATTCTCGTGCTGAATGTTTTCGAAATTATTGGAAATTTGGTTTATGCCTTACCATATTCGCCGTGGCTGATATTTTTTGGACGATTTTTAGCAGGATTTGGTGATGGATTTTACGCTTGCGCTAATTCAGAAATTGTATTTACTTATCCCCTCTCGCAACGCACCGGCATGTTAGCATTTATCGAGTTAGGACGAGTGATGGGGCTAACAGTAGGTCCGGCTTTAAATTTTTTCTTATCTAAAATAAACATTACCATTGGAAATTGGAGAATTGACTACGGCACATCTCCGGCTGTGTTTATGGTGCTGCTGTGGATACTGTCTCAAATTCTAACTATATTTTACACAGCCAACTTATCTAAATTAATCGAAGAGCGGGCTAAATACTATCCTAATATAAAACTCGACACGCGAGTTTCTCCTGCAACAGAGTATAAGATTGATAACCATAGGATTCGTGAAACTTCTTTATGTGAGTCAGTCTTAGAAGTCCAATTAAATGACGAAAAACCTCTGCTAAATTCTGCGAAGCCTTATTTTAAGTTTTATCAAAGTACGAATGGGAATCGAGTTATTGACGACGAAATCACGGAAGACGAGGAAGCTTTTTTCCAAAACGAGTCGTTGTTTAGTTCGAGTAACTCTGACGATTCTTTTGAAAATAATAAGACAACTTATATAGCGCAAGTAATGTCGTTGCTTACAACAGAGATACTGATCATATTTTATGCAGATCTTGTGATCTGGTTAGTGCAAACTGAATTTGAAGTATTCCTCCCTCTACTCACTCAAGAAAGTTACGGGTGGTCAGAGAATCAAGTTAGTATTGTATATATTGTTGGCAGCGTCTGGCTGTTATTTCTTTTCTTTTTGATGTTTAAATTTAGTGGTAACAGTTCGATCAAGGACTACCATTATATAGTAATATCGTTACTACTGAACATAGTTGCATTGCTCTTATTCATGTGCGAGCAGATACCTAACGAAAAAAACTTGCGTACTAGAGAAGCCATTTTTATGGTGATATGCCTCATAGTATATTCTTCTATACCTTTGAACCTCGTGGCTGCTAAATCACTTATCACGAAACTTGTTCCGCGAGAAAATCAAGGTGTTACCCAAGGTCTTTATTCGTCTGTTAGTCGTTTGACTCTTATTATTGGACCAATCATCGCCGGTGGAGCGTTTAACCACCGCATGATATTCGCCATAGTAATGTTAATGTTATGTATTGTTGCCATGGTGGTATTTTTTATGTTTATTCGTAAAATTAAAAGGAGGATTCGAGTAATGGAAGATTTTAATAATTAAGATGGAATTCGCAGAATGAGTTAACCAAGATGAACATCAATCTGAGCTAGCTACGTTTTGCGAATTAAATAGACAATGAGTTGATGAGCTATGTTACCGATGTAAAGATGTAAAGTCATAATTTGATGATATTATTAGCAGATAAATTTTTTTCGCCGTTAAAACAATTAAAGAGGTTTAGATTTTGTCATGTGTCATCTTGCCATTTACTCCAAATTTTATCTTATTGATGTGTTTGGTGCATGTATAGAGTTTTAATCGATAGTTTAGTGTCTTTAACTTTAAAATGGCGCTCGACAATAAGTTTATAATAAGGTCATAAAAATTTGTTTTATTCCAATATGCTCTGGTTATCCATTAAAATTATGGTTTGAGAAACTTTTCACTGGTTATGAAGAATACTTGACCTTCATCTGCTCCACTGTCTTATCCATACTTTCACCACATACACCACTGTATCCTACCCACTTTTACCATCACTCCCATCTTTATCACATCACCGCATTCACATTCAGTCATTACGCCGCTTGCTATAATTTTCCACAGAATCACCTTCACCAGTAAACCAACCATTTTTTCTATAATTTTTTTTTAAATATATATAGTTACAATTTTATTTGTTTGTACGATATGAGTTTATTGGCTTTATTTTACTTTTTAAAATTTTTAGTTTTGTCCGTTTTGGAACCATATATTTTTGTTTGTCTTAAACTAAGTTATATCAATGTAATAGCTACTAAAACTTTCTTATAGGTTTCTTATGAACCGGTTTCATATGTAAAAACGTTTAGCTATGTTAAAGAATTGAATTATAGAGGTTATCAACAGCAAAACGTTCACCTGTTTTCTAATGAAGTAGCTAACGTTTTTAAGCCTTTTAATTTCTAGATTTCTTTATCTAGAAATTTTGATGTCATTTGATTTTTTTTTTGTGTTAATTTGATGTAAATAGTCTTTTTTTTTTGCTTGATATTTGCAGAAAAATCAAGATCTCGTTCAAATATTTCTCGTACGAAAACAATCTAATTCATTAAAGTGAATATGTTAAAAAATAAATATTTTTTATTGTTTATTGTTGTGAATATATAACAAGGAATTTTAGAAATTTAAAATGTTTTATCTATTTGAAGAAGAAGAAAGAATAGTGTTAGTTTTTTAAAGAAATTTAATTGACAGTAATATAATTATAAAATAAAAATTATTCCTGGTACAAGGCTTTTAAAAAAATGTGGTATTTTTATTTATTCTTGTAACTAGCTGTTATCCGAAAAGAAATTTAATAAAAAACATTTTTTGTTCATTTTCCTGTCTGGTAAGGTGTTTTGAATTTAATAGAAATCTCCACTCCAATAATGTTTTGAAGCTAATAGAAGAAATTAAAATATGTATTTGCAAGTGCTAATTCGTCGCGGTGACGTTGCTAATTGACCAGAAAAGACATTTACATTCATTAATCGCTGAAGAACATAACGTATCTACGTAAAATACTTGTTTGAGTACTGGAATGTATTTATAAATCTCATTCGTTTGATTTTTATTATATAACAGTAATAAGTCTACTTTTGATATTAAATTTTAACCCGCAATATTAGTAATAAGATAAAAAAATCTACGCTTAAATCTGTTAAATATTATGTTTTGATCTGAAAATAATTGTAGCTACTAAGTCGATAAAAAATACAACAATATTTTAATTTTTTTTATTGCATCCGTAGAACTCAACTATACTATATATCGGCTTCACTTTGTACAAAAGGGCGTATACAATATGTTATATGGCGCATTAATAGATTTAATGTAATGTTAAGGTTAAAAAGCTTGGAGAGAAAAAGAATGATTGTCTGCTCGTATTGATACAATATACTTAATTACTATCTACATAGATGAAAAAGGTTCTATTTGTAATAGATTTGAATTCAAGGACTTTAAATGCTTTACGAATATAACTTTGGTAAAAATAATCAACGGAAACATGAATTCTTTAACTCACTTTTTGATAGGGTAGCCTTCGCCTCTTCACTTAAAGCCAACATATTATTTTAATTAAGGTACCAAGAACACTATGCTGTAAAAAGATTACAAACACATGATTAGTTTGATTAGAAATAACATGAATATCAACGAACTTAGTTGATTTGCGCAATATCTACAGTAGATATTGGATAGATAGTAGATAGTAGCAATTTTTCTACTTTGATTTTCTAAGTTGTTTTAACCATTTAAAGTTATCGGTAGTTCTTAAAAATATATTCGCAGTTAATATTTTTGCATATATAGCCGACAAGCTCTGCTTTAAATCAATTAAATGAATAAATAGAATCATTAAGTTTAACAAAGGTCGATGATATTCCTTCTATCTATAACTTCCTTGTTACTTGTTGTAAGCAACACATTTTTTTTTTTTTTTTAAAAAAAAAATTCTTTGCTAAACAGTTTCTCTTATTAGGTATAAGAACGAAGTTGTTTTAAGCTAGTCTGTTATGGTACGGAACATTGCTTGTTTTTTTTATTTTTATTATTCATTGCCACTATCTCTGGCTATACAGGTTCTACTGCTTAAGAAGAAAATTTAATAGCAATTCAATAAAAAAAGAATCAGAAAGAAAACTTATGTTAAAAAAGATATTCAATACTGTGAAGTAGCCATCTTTCCCCTTATAGCTACACTATGTAGTTACATAGCCATATAGGTAACGTTTTAATCATGATGTGCATACTCTAATTTATAGTTACATTTAAGATAATCACAGCCTTACATTTAAAAAAAAAATCGTCTCATTTTAATTTCGTATCAAGTCATGCAAAAAATTATTGACGGGGATCCAAAATGGCGGCTGTGAATATATACAAAAATCCAATGTTTTTAATCAGCAGATTTCACATATAACGGGTGTTGGAGTTAGCGAAAACATACACTGACTGAGTTACAAAATGATGTCGTAGGTTGTTTTTTCAACAAATAGTACCAACAAATTTTATCTTCTCGGTAAAAACTTTATTAGCTAAAAGTGTCAAATTTTTTTCGAGTTAACGACAAGTATTGTCGACGAATAATTTTAGCCGACGAAAATTTTAGCTGACGTATTTTATCTATTTCGTAAATCTAAATTTTTGAAGTTTATTTTTCAATAAAAAAAAATTCATTTTAGAAGCAGATATTATAAAAATATTGTAAGCCCAATGGTGACTGCAAAAGGTCTTAGTTGGATTTGAAAATAAAAACCAGTAATAACAAATAGCTACGTCTTCATAATCTTATAAGTTAAGTATAAATACAATACAAATATAAAACGATTAATAAATCATTTTTAAGCGTTAAATGAAATTTTGAAATTGGTGTTAAGGTTTTTCGTCGTTTGAAAATGGAAAAGTTTTTACCGATAAGGCAATTGACAAACTTGGCTAATATACCATACCATGGGCTTGTTTCTCAGAATTTAAATATATTTTCTACAAGACAAGCTCAAATTATGTTTTGACAAAGTTTTGATATAATCGTTTCCCATAAAAGAATGCAAAAAATTATTTCTTCATCGAGCTAAACATCTTACAATTTTAATATTGGCTATTATTTCCATACAAGTTTAATAATTTAGATTAATTGGATAAATCCCACGCTCACGGTAAATTACTATTTACCAATTTGTCATCACGAAACATCAATCAAAAAGTGCCATTCTGTCAGTGTACACAAATTTATTTTATCATTCTTTGTTCATACACACGGTGATGCATACAAACGACAGTCAAAGGTGAAATTCACTTTTTAATAATACCAGCACAAAAACAAACAGATTCACAACTTGTTGCTTCATGTTCAAAGTTAAATAAAATGGTCATATATTGTTAGTATATTGCAAAAAGATTTCGTTTACTAGAACTTTCTTCTACTGAACTCTCTGCGGATAAACTCTCTAAAGTCTCTACATCTTGAAAACATAAAAAATAAGCCTTTGAACTTTCACCGAAATGTTTTGCAAGTCATGTCATCCCATCTTAGCCCGAGGTTGTCTTGTAAGCGGTAAATAAATCTATCAACAACAGAATCAATACTGCACAGCATTTAAATATACAAGAACCATCACAAAATCTGCAGCAATAATTGAATTTACCACCAGAACCAAATTCAAAATGATTTCAAGAAGCCTTGTAAAACCCACGAAAACCAAAGATTTCTTATGATTTGTTTTTAAAAAAGCAGTTGCTCTGCGTCATGGTGGAATTTCTCTTGCCAGATATCAACAAGTATAAACAAGAATTTAAATGAATTTGCCTTGAAAAACTATAAATTTGAGATATCTCTTTTATCAATATATTAATAAATAAAAATCCATTAATTTGTTTTAACTTGTATTGCTTTTTCATATAAACTTAATTTATAGACCGTAATTAGCTACGATGGTTATTAATTAACAATTAGTCTGCTGACCTATTGCGAAACATTTCATTTCACAACTGCTATGAACATGCCAATAAAAATATTAGTGAACAGGGAAGTAGATATTGCAATATATCCGTAAATTCCAATTAACAATATTCATAATAACTACATTTAAAAATATTTAAAATTATAAAAAATTAGGACCAATTATTTAAAAGTTGTAAAATATTTAAAAAGTAAATTTGAGAATATTCACCTTTATTGGCCATGCTAGCCACAATAATGCTTTATGATTAAATCTTATTATGCCTCTACGTTCTTGAAGAAATAACAAAAATTATAAGGCATAAATTCCAGTATATATATAACAAACAAAATACGTGTATTAATAACATAAATTTATCTTTAAAAATATCGGACAAACCAACGATCGCATAGATGGATTGAGTGCAAAACCAAAAAACCTTTCTATGACATTCCTTATATTTTTAAAGGCCAGATACGTTGCTTGGGATTGGATAATAATAATCTCCAAAATGAAATTTGTATCATACAAACAGCTGACGTCTCGCTGTTTATAGCGGCTATTTTTTAGTAGTTGTTTTGCTAAGAACTGTCGCCGATAAATTTTAGATGAGTACTGTGAAACAGATTTCACGGATTTACAGTCGCAAATATTAACTTCATCCAAAATCAGTATAAACAAGTCTTTGTACAAAATTCAAGTTCCATAAAATCTCATTTTACTTGAAATGATTTACTTAATTGTTGCACCCATGAATGAATCTCTGAACCTTTTATAGTGAATCCAAAACAAGAACCAAAAGATAACCAAAAAATATAATGACGTCAACAAAAGTCACTCTTACTGTTTCTTGAAACTCTCTGACAGCAAAGTAAATGAAGGGAAATAAGTGTTTTTTGTATACTTAAGCTAAATGTCACGTGTTATTATGAAAACGTTGAGGTTTCCACAGTTGCATATATACTTTTTTATGAGATAAAAGTGGCCTTCTTCTTGTGAAGAATGAAATATTGGGTAGAACAAATGACAGAGTCCCCAAATATTATCAGTTTAAAGTTGAAACTTATGACTATTGAACTCTCCTTGTATAATAGAAACAGTTTCAATCAAAGGTGAGAAAACTAACGATTTATAGCGAGCTTTGATCCTAATTACGCAACAATAAGAATTTTTTGGAATGAAAAACCTAATGCGTTTAAAAGTCTTATTATTGCCTAACTTCATGCAAAAAATCAAAATAATCTAATGAATAGTTCTCGAAATATTTTCAAAAATTAGAAAAAGTTACTGAGTCAATCCTGAGGAAAAGCCATAACATACGCACGGACGGACTGACGAACGCACGGACGCACGATATTGAATTTACTGGACCCCGTCGGCTGGAGCCGAGAGTCCAAAAAGAGAATCTTAAAATTGAAGATCCAAAAATTGCTTTCTTACTCACTAAACTCAATTTGCAACCGATAATCTCGTTCCGATTGTTTCTTTATTTCAAAAAATGTGTGATTGATAAAATGATGATTCTCAATTAAAACAATATAATGAAGAATGAATGTTAAAGACCAACCTTACAAAGTTCTTAAGAAATGATTAGCTGAACAAACATAAATAAATGAAAATATGATCAGCCTAATTAACCAAGAAAGTTCGAGAGAACGGGAACAATGAATAATGTGATGATTCAATGTGCTGTCCTGAATATAAGTGAGTTGTAAAATTTTCCCATATCGACTCCATCAGGAAAGAGGTGAAAAACAAAGATTTAAACTTGTTATTTAATCAATTTAATGGTAGATTTATTGTTCCAGCCACCCTACCATGCTTATATGAATTATTCTAAAAATGATTAAAGAAGCTCCATTTTTCTTTACTATCTTGTTCACCTTAAACATTTCATAGTCTAAAAATTGCATTGTCTAAACAATCAAAACTGTCAACAGTGCTGGTGAACAAACTATTTATCATGAAGCTAAAACAACAAGAGGGATCAAAAATTTTGCTGCAAAAGAATTAACATATAAAAAAGATGTTCTAAACAAAGCTTTCCAAATCAAAATGACCAACTGATTTTTTAAGTAACTACCAAAATATGTTATTAAATGAAGTATATAAATAAATCAGATAAAAAAAACTTGAAAGCAGCGAAGAAAATTAAAAAAAAGATTTTATAAAAGCACCGCAAAGATTAGATTCAATTAAAGGGACAAAGTTACGTCCTCTTACCAACTCCATATTCTCTCTCATTAGTATCTGCTGACGGTGCAACAAGAAAAACAGCAAATAGAAAACAGAATATCCCTTCGCTTATAGACGGTAAAACAAGCATGAAAAACTGTATTATGTTTCCCAGTGTTCTTATAACTCCTGATATTGAATAATTTGTTAGCAATAGCGAAAACAAAAACCAATACTTTCAACTGAACAAACTAACGAAAAATCAACAACAAGTCAAAACTGGATAATAAAGTGGCGTACTGTTCAAAAAACTTAAAAGACTGGAAAACTGCGTTAAAATAACAAGGCAGGTGATGCTTTTCTGCTTAATAATACAGTTAAAGAAGATAAAGTAACCTAAGTATTTCTCTCTTGAAGAATTTGTATGTAAATTAACAAATAACTTCAAGTTTTAATGATGTTCGTCGCTGAGTTCGCGAGAACGTTTTGAAAGCTAAGAACCACAGATCGTTATTACAATCTAGCCAGAACTCGTTGTAACTTGACACTCATCGTAGTAGTGTTGTTTAGCAAATAAGAAAGAAAATCTTTCTTGTCATTGCAATATCATTATATAAAACTGTAAAAGTCCTGGTTGGAATGAGGAACTGAAAAAATGTCTCAATGTCCAATACAAAAGAAATTAAACTTTTCAAACTGACAGAGTTTCACTAACGATGCTAGCGAAGTTGTAATAAAAGTAATAGCATAAACCTTTAAATAAATAAAAAAATAAATATAACATGCATTTTATTTTTATAAAAGTACATGATTTCTCACTTTTAATACTTATTTAGCTAGATGCAACTACAAAACAACTGTAAACAAATGTACCTATTGAACATGTAACTTTGCTAACAAATGCACTTATTGAAACTCCTTTTAATCTTACAAGAATCTTTTTAAAGAAAATTATTTTTCCCTATTCATTGTACCTTTTAAAAATGTAAACCATGTTGTAATATTCTTTTTCTTTTTATATTCTTTGATGAAACACTATGTTTATCTGCTATGAAATCATTGGCTTGATGTTGCGGTATATGAAAGTTTAAATTGACGCGCTTGAAAATTGAAAACTTCAAAAACGAATTGTGATGCTGCATCTAAATTTTCAGTGGAAATAACCTATATGTCGTTGATATAATTTTTGAAACGTTGGGGGAAGATTATTTATTGATTAAGAAGTTATACATAATGATGATGATGATGTTTCGTAATACACGAATTCAACATCATTAAATTTAGCAGCTTTGCTTCTAAATTAGAGGTTACTTGTTGCTTTTAATACCTTGGGAATTGTTTTTAGTCTTTAAAGAAATAGTCTTTAACAAAGTGTCATGACTGAACCCTATAAAGGAAGATTTAGAAAAGACTGAGAATAGTTTATGTTCCAAGTTGGTGAATGAATTCTAAATATGATAACTGCTGAATTGGTGAGTTTCTATAAGTCAACAAATATGTCAGAGATCAAATATAGACAAAAATGTCTGCAAAAATATACGAATATACCTAAAACTAGCGGTATTCTTCGTTAGTACTAAACTTTCACATCTAATATTCATTTTCTTAAACTATATTTATTTTAGGATAAATCAGTGCAAACTATAAGGGCCTAGATGCAATATGCTTGTTGAAAGGTTTATGAAAGTCTAAGGTACCTTAAAAGCTGAACTTATAAAACTTTAATGATTTTTAGCTGAAAGAAAATAGCTCAATTTTTTTTTACTACCTTCAGTGTCCAATGCTTTCAGTTCGTCTTACTGAAATTCACATTGATTACTAGCTACAAAAGATTACTTGTATAGAAATCATTTATGAGACTTTTGCTGGAATAAAACACCGGGGGGCGGACTTGAGTGTAACGAGATGCTCTTTAAATCGAGGTTCGTTGGATCAAGAATCTGTTGTTGGTTGGTATGGTTGTTTTCGTGTAAATCAAGTTGTTGAAAGACGAATATGCAGGCGTTGTAAGAGTTCAATTAGTTGATACTTTTGCACAAGATTAAACATGATGTGGTCTACTATCGAGTTTCTCAACTTAAGTTAGTCCTAAAAATACTCAACGATTATACCACCGTTAGTTAGTTGTAAGTGGTCAGTTGAATAGAAATTAGTAGTAAGTAAATGACTAATGGTAATTAAATGGCAAACTTCGATAATTTTTGTCGATTTTCTTCATCAATATGCACGAAGGTAGCTTAAAAAGTTTTGTTTGTTTTATCATATGTTTAATATGTTGTAATTTTTTTCTACTTTATAACTTTTATTGTTATACTATCGTTTCGTTTTTCCATATAAACAATTAAAACTTTTGTCGAGCTTCGTTCTTACGTTTCTTTCTTTGTTATACCTACTCGCAGCGTCCACAACTTGTTGAAACTACATCTATTCATTGAAGATAGAAGTT
>JAUELD010100776.1:0-18135 GCA_031471615.1 Aglantha digitale | reverse complement strand
ATATAAATAAAAAAACAAGAGATATAGCTAGACTAAATATTTTGTTATAGAACTCTGTTCTTCTGGATGTTGATTCTCCATTTTTTTATGTTTATATTTAGTGGTGAATAATTTACAGAACGATAATTTTGATTAGCCCATTTACAAATAGGCTGCATTCTGATTGGGCCGTTTATAAATGGGTTAACCCACTTGTTATAAAGAAGTTGGTTGACCCGTTTTCAAATCGCTTGTCCTATTTATAAATGGGCCGGCCCATTTTCAAGTACATTTAAAAGTGGGCCGGCATTTGAAAGCGTGCCAGAACATATGCTTGTCGTTTGTTGTTATAAAAATGCAAAATGTCTGTAAAGAAGAGGCTGCATAGTAGGTAGATAAAAATATCTACAAGTATAGATACCAGAAGAGATAGATAAGGAAGAAGTTGTAAAAGATGAAGCAGCGCCAACTGACTTACTTAATAAATCAAGCCATATATTTTATGGCTCTGAATTGACATTGATTATTTTATATGTTGTACATTAACTTTGATTTTAGATAGCTAAATATGGTTCTAGCAAGACAGCTCCACTTTTTTTAATCTAGCCTGTTATCAAATGTTTCAGGTTTGAAATCAATTTTGAAAGAATGAAATAGAAAAAGAGTTTGGCATATGATAAATCTACAAAAATATATATATACCAGTAGCATTAAATTTTGTTGTTGCCATGTAATTATTTGTCAAGCTGTTACTGTTATATATTTTTTTTATTTTTGGAATATAATTAGTCAGCCCTATATATTTTTACCCCAAAAAATTCTTTTTGTTGCATGATTAGGATCAAAACTAACTATAACTTGTTAAATTTTTCACCCTTGATTGAAATTGTTTTTAGTATATTCTGGATAATGTCCTCTCCATTACTTGGTTATACCAGTTATTCTATACACTATTGTTTTTGTTTGTTACCTTACAAAGGTTTTATTATATTTTTAGATACGTTAATGTATATTTAAAAGTTTCATGTTTTAAACCCCTAGTTGTGGAAAAATGTATCTTTTTAGTAGTAGTAGTAGTAGTGATTTGTTTTATATCATTTATACAAAACAGTACAACTGACAAAAGCCCAAGTAGTGACCGAAAACAAAATTAAAGTTCAAAAGATTCACATTGAGTACCTTGAGATGAATGTGTATAGCAATCTGAGTTTAGTTTAATTTATTAGGTGTACATCAGGATATTTAGTCAGCTAATTCTCTGTTAATTGTTAAGGATAACTAACTTAATATTAATACCCACTGATCTGTTAGTACTCTTTGACAGTTGTCAAGGCTATCCAGGTTCAAATCCTGGCCAGATCATATTTTCACTTCTTTTGTTTGTGTATAGAATTTTATATATTATTTTAGCTACAAGTCGTTTATATACCAAATGATACATATAGAGGTACAGAGGTCGAAATAAAGGTCAGCTACCAGCTAAAACTAGCTAAATATAATGAAAGCTGTCTTTATAGTTTGAACAAAAACCTAATTTAGCCAGCTATATCATTACCAATTTTCATTAGAAGGTTTCAGTGAATGTTAAAATATGGTATGACAGTGCATTTTGTATGTACAAAAGTATTGCATTTATTATAAAAACATTATTTTGTACTTAAAGGCTCGCTTCTTGCAACCTTTGTTTGCAAACAAAATAAAATACTATACATAGACCTAGCATGTTTGTCAAACCAAACAGTAGTTATTAGCCTAATATACCTCAGGGGTCGAAATAAGACTTTTTCATTTTTATTAAATCGGTTATATGAGTAGAAGATTATTAAAATGCAGAAAAAGGAATTGTCCCACTTTAAAATAGGTCGAACAGCTTTTAAATAATTGTAAATCAGCTATATTTGAAATCAGGCTAACGCATTTAAAACCTGGCCAGACTATTTAAAAATGGGCGGCCGGTTTTAAAATGGGTTAGTTTGAAAACGGGTCAGAATAATATTACGCCTATTTGATTTTTTTATTTATTTTACTTTCACTTTCAAGCGGCAGAAAAAACCAGCCAGAAAAACAAAAATAGCTGTGATGTGGAAGCATGTTGTGAGCGCATTCAACAATTTTTATCTTTATATTCTTGAGTTATATAGAATTTAGTTTTATTTAAACAAATTTATTTTAAAATGTTCACAACTTTTAAGGCGGTTGTAAACCAGCCTTTCGAGAATTTTATCAGTATTAGATTAGAGAGTCTATAATTAGATGCTGTGAGTTTTGAGTCTTTTTTATGAAGTTGAATTACATTAGCTGTTTTCAATATGTCAGGAAATATACCTCGAGTGAAAGAGGTGTAGAAGATTGATGAGAGATATTTAGAAATTTCAGGGCTAAGAAGTTTAAGAATTTTTATAGGAATACTATGTATAATACTGTAATAGAAAATTTTTGGAATATAGACGGCCATATTGAATTCGAGAATCTGTAGAAGCGGATTGGACTTTGTAACTGTAATATTTTTGTTTAAACTATCTTAATAAATACATTTTTTTATCTAAAAGGTAATTTATAATAATCAAAATATAAAATTAAATCTTTGAAATAATTTTTTTTCTTCTTCCCTGCAAAATCAAAACAAAAACGCTCTTCTGTATTTGTAAAAAGAATTTGCTTTTGCTTTGAAAAAAATATATAAGATTAGAATTCCTTAGAAAATGTTCCATTTCTCTTTTGTTTGATTGTTCTAAATCAAATCGAAGATAATTTATTAACACAAGTATAATACGAATTTCATTCATTTTAAAATATAATCAATCGCTGTAATAAATAAAAGTAATTTCTATAACTAAAAACAATTAATCACAACAGAAAACTATGTAGGCAAAAACATAAGAAGATTTTCTCCAACTTTCAGTTCAGGGGCGTAAGGAAGTTTTTTTACAACTAGGTCAAAATAAATGTTTCTAAAATGGACATTTTTAAGGTTAAAAGTGGTCATTTATTTAAAATATTTTCAGCCTTTCTACAAACGTTGTACTGTTTGTATTATAGTGACATGCATTTGTGTCTCAGACTGTAAGGAAGGGAAGTGCTTTTAAGTCATTGGATGAATCTAAGCAATTTTTCTGGATTCTAAGCACTACAGTCAGCTTTTTCGTCTTTAGAACCAATTTAAACTAGTGTATATATATACTTTTGGGATCTTATACCTAAAAATATTAACGTGTAATACCATATTATTCAGTCCCTTTTATAAATTTGTTGTTCAACTATGTAAATTACATATGAAATAAAGATTAAGCATAAAGCCAAAATCATTTTAGCTGTTTGGCCTAATATGGCTCTTCAGCATGTCTACAATATATTTCCAGACATGGACAGCTATACTAATAAACTAGTAAGACTACATAAAACTGCATCTGCAGTGTTGCAATTACGCTATGGGTATATATCTGTATGGTCTTGCTTCACATTCAACAGAAAAGATCAGCCATGTGGAGAAATTACATTTTAAATTTTGTCTTTTTAATTCCCTGATTTTTTACATACATAATGATTTATAAAAGCAAATATATATTAAATCAAACACATAACATAATGTTACGTGCAGGCTAACACATAACATAAAGTAGTATTCACGTTGTCAGTTTAGAAATGGTGATGGTATAGGATTTGACAAAATGATTCAAGAAAACAAAACAACTTAGGGATAACAAAATATTTTCAAATTGCATTGATATTTGGATCTGTAGTGAGTTTGTGGAAACTAAGGTTGCCTGTTACATTACTGTGTTTGATGTATTTCTCCTTTTATCATTTTCACAAATACCAATAACACACCTGTCATGACCCATTATTTTTTTTTACTACTAAAATAATATGCAGATATACATATAAAATAAAATATAAAATTACCTTGATTTCAAATAACAGCTAGTTGACAGCTAAAAATAAAATGTATATACCATATATAAATATTATTTCTGACAAATCGATTAGATTCATAAGGTCGGTATAACTAGTAATACTATTTTCCTTTCTTAATATAAACATTACAGATTAAAGAGCATATACTAAAACATAAAAAAACATTGAAAACAAACAAAAATTAAAAAATAAAAAGTCAAGAAAGAAACTGGAATTGTTCCTTTTAATCTTGATTTTTAAAAAAATACCAAAAAACATAGCAAATTATGGAGAATAACTATTTAAATTTTAAATTATTTAAAAAACACCATTTCTCTTTAATACCAAAATATGTGTAATATGATAGAGTACAAAGTCGGATTCGCCCCTACAGATTCTCGAATTCAATATGGCTGTCTATATTCCGAATTCGTCTATTATAGGAGAGGCCACAGGATTTATTAGGATCAATATTAGAAATAATAAGAGTGATTTCATGGTCAGTAATTGACAAAAAAGTATCCCTTTTAGCTGAGCCTAAGTAATCAAAAAAGGGTTTGTGACTTTCAGGAATTTTAGTTTAGATTGTGCCTTCCAGCCAATATTAGAAGAAAAATATTATATATATAAGATAAAATATAATATAAGTATTTGCTACTTGAATTGAATCAGTAATAGTAGAATTGTTATGATTAATAGTTGTTGGTGAAGAATTATCATTATTTTTCATTTGAATAATTTTTAATGCCATTCCATGTAGCCTTAATATCATTATAATTATCGTTAAAATAACTGTTAAAATAATCCTTTTTAGCTTCTTTAATTAATGTTTGAATAAGGTTACTGCTTATTATAGTATTCTTTTTTATTTAAATCCTTTGACTTGATATATTGTTTCAAGAAAATATTTTTGGTTTTAATTGAATTCTTAATCCCTGAAGATATGTAGGGCTAGATATAGGGCAGTGGTGTATCTTTATGGGTGTCTGGCGGTAGGGGATGACCTAATCTTATTTTGGGCGACCAAAACTTTCTTTTTTTGAGCATTCAGTCGCCCCACAGGACAAATTTTAGGAAAACGTGGCCTTTTGCATTCAGATAGATCAATTTTATCAACTATACTTGAAAAATTGTTGTTTGAAATACCTATTTTTACTTTTATTTTCTTGAGGATGTTCAAAATGTTGCAGTTCCTTTCTGGAGACATCGCTCTTGCGCACGCCCACACACACGCAAAATGTCTGGTGAGAGCTTTTATAATTGCTCACGCAAAAAGTTACTTCAAAACAAATATTAACAAATTTTATTTTAATAAACTTTTGATTATTAATAGAATGGTGGTTTTCAACATTATTTGTTTGTTTTGTAATGAAAAAGACAGCCACAAAAATGCAATCAAACTTTCACAACATATTCTAAACAATAAGAATACTAATTCTCAGACGTCATAATTTTCATATTTAAAAAAAATTAAATTTGCTTTTATCTTTATTTTGTAAAAAGTTTTTATTTTATAAAAAGTTTTATTTTGAGTTTTTTCATGTGACAAACTTGATCTGTATTTGTAAAGATCAATAAAAATAGTAAATAGTAACATGTAAATATTATTAACATGTATTTTATAAAAATGCGGTACCCACTAGAAGTTGTTTCATTGTCTTATTGAAATCAATGTAAGGGTTTCTTAATAAAAAAAGTCTATAATATATTAAGTGATAAAAATGGTTTCAGGAAAATATCCCCCAAAAAAAACCTGTATAAATATTTTTATATATATATATTTTTGGTTCTGTTGTACTAGGTTCTTCGTTCAAATGATTATTACTTCAACCAACAAAATTTATATAAAGTAAACACATCAAGTGTAATACCTGATGAGTAACCTAAATCTTAGGAAAATGCCTTTATAAATAAATATGGAAAAAAATGTATAAATAGACATCTAACGATTAGTTTGTAACCAAATAATACTTATTTGAAATGCAGAGTTACAGAGTTAATTTATATGCAACTAATATCTTGTCTAACCGGAACCATCCTTAAACTATTCTATGTTATACCTTATATAAAATATGCAAAAAAGAATCCCCCACCCCCATATTTGTTATGAAATAATAATATCAATAAAGTATACCCAGATAAAACTCTTTAAAAAAAAATTGATGATGATGATTCACTATAATGAGCAGAAGTTGTTCATGTTTTTTATAGTTGAAACAATAGTTTCATGTATTTAGCATAGTTATGTAGACCTTATCTAGATGTTCTAGAGAAAGAATTTTGATTTTTGAGAAAAAATCTGGGCCGTTTTTTTCTCAGGGATTTTCCATGGGGGGGGGACTTTTTTTCGGGTTTTTTTTTCCGGGGGGATTTTTTCCTAGAACCGAGAAAAATAATGTTATTAACAAAATCTCCATTGTAAAATTATTATGTTATTATACAAATGTTAACACTGGAATTAAAGAATGCAAAGTAAAAATTTTAAATATGAATAATTAAAGTACAAACTCTTATATTAAATACTTTCTAGAATACAATATTTTAGAATAATCAGCAATAATCAAACTGTTAATATTATTAAAAACAAGTTTAAGGAGAGTTAGAGTGTAGTTTTATTAGCACTTAAACAAATGAGAGAGCTATATAAAGATTTTGTGTTGTGTTTTGCTGCATGAGTTTGTTTGTCCCTTTTTGTATTCACTTATTTTTCTATTAAGTACTTTTTTAAGTACACTATATGCATTTACATACATGTTATATAGCATGTGTGCAATAGTTTCCTCCTACATTAATCTACGAGATAACCTTACTTGAAACAATCTAAACAACTATTAATTCGAAAAGGTTATCATTTACATAAAAATTATACTTACTTAAAATTTTAATTACTTTTTTCAGAAATTTAATATACTTCAACATAGTGAATTTATTATCAAGACTAATATATCAACATCAAAGAAATATAAGTTTATTATTAATATAAATTGCAGTTATACAACCCTTTGCAATAATCATTGCTTGCAATGTATTTTTTATACTTGAATCAATGATGATTCCCAATAGTTATTCACAGAATCCAAAAATGGTTAAAATCGTGTTAGAAAAAATTATAAAATTGAAGGTTTCTTATCTATTACTGCATAATATCCCATAATAATGGATATACTGTATGATTGCTTGTTGTAAAATTTTAGCTGTTTAAAATGACTTAAAAGGCTGGTTCCATGATAATCTTTTTTGCTGATAGAATTTTTTTTAAGAAATTAGTAAAGGTGAATGAATTTTCGTAAATATATTTTTATCACAATATATTAATTCTTTCTAACAAACTAAACCCCAGTAAAACTTGTAGCTGGAAAAAAATATCTTTATTTCGAAAAGTTTTTTAATATTATTACCTTTTGATTAAAACAAATTAAATAATGGAGAAATGTAGTGAAAATGCAACCTATATCTCTGACTACTCAAATAGTAGTGTCGATAATTATTTTTTAATCAAAATTTTTTCGTGCAACCTTACTTAATTTGAACATCTTGATGTGGTTTATACTTATCCTGAACAAAATTCAGAAACAAATTGTGTAGGCAACACAGATTGGTGTAGGTAGCTTTGATCGAGTAAAAAAGTAAAATTAAATCAAAATTTTGTTGTCGTGGGTTTGAAACCTTAGAGGATGACAAGTTTGAAGGTAAAAGAAGGCTAAATAGCTTTTGAAGTAAAAATTTTAGTTCAATATCTAAAATGTAAATGACACACTCCATTATTTTTTTTGTTTTGGGAAATTTTTTCGTTTTAGCTTTTGAAGTCATTCTTTACAGAGGTTTACTTGACCAACTGCATTTACAACCAACAACAGCTCAAGATGGTCATTTTGTTGTTTTTATTATTAAATAAGTAGCTATTACGTTTATGTTTTCTACACATAATGAATCTAAATGTTTTCCAAGGGAGCAGTCCTTTTACTTCTGGTCATTTTATAGTGTCCATTGCATTAAATGTATTTCTAGATTTAATTAATCAGTTGTTGTTTTTAATTTTAAGATTTGATAATCATGACTTAGCTAAGTTTTCATTATGTCTTCAAATTCAAAGAACAAATCAGATTCGCAGGCGTCATATGTATTGGGCAACATATTTCCAGTTATTCAACTTGTTTTCGAATATCTTAAATACAATTCATTATGTAATGCTGCTCAGGTTTGTAAACTATGGTCCTCAATGGTTGATAAAGAAAGAAACCAACGCATTCCATTTGAAACAACACTAATAAAGGTCCCTTATGTCAATAGAAATGGAAAATCCAAGGTATTTACTAGCTAATATTTCAATTTAGATATCTTATCCTGGAGTTTAACTTATTTGATTAATTTACTGTGCAAGTTACTGTTTGTAGGTGATGAAGGATTTAAGGTTTTAAATCCATAAAAGTTATATTGTGACTCTTTTATAGTTGAAGTTGTTCCGAAACTATGTTTTAAATGTTCTTGGTATATCTCCTTCCGTGTTGATACGTTCAACTATGGATCATTATAATGAGAAAGTTGAAGTTCCAGCTCTGCCTGCAGGAACTTTCTTTATTAACAGTCAGTCAAATGGTGTAATCGGCCACTTTGAAAATAATTCACCATGTCAGGAATGGGAATCTCCATTTTTTCAAGGTCATGTATTTCTATCATTTCAATACGGAAAAAACATCAACGTTACGTCTTTCCAGTGTAAAGATAAATTCTTGAAAGATGATATGGATTTTGCAACAATTTGTAACAATGATATTGCTCATATTTTTAATCCAGTAATATTATTGTTTACAAATGTCAGAGGAGGCGAAGCTGATTCTATAAAATTGATGAGTGCTATGAATAAGGTATATCTTTTGATAATGTTATATTATTTTTATCAATATTTATTCTTTTGATTTGATGCATACATCTAAAATAAAAGAATATTAATATCTCATAATATATCATATGTAAACAACCCATAATGAAACATAAAGCTCAATTTTTAGGCGTTTAGTACTACTCATCTAACTGTTGTTGGTGGTAAATGCATGGAGTTATCTGTTGCAACAGACCAAAATAAAGCTATGCGACATCTTGCAGCAGGTATAATACTAAGTGGACCGTGTTTAAAATCGAACCTATTAGTGCATTCTTCAGAAGACTCTGGTGCACTCCTAGCAAATCTAGAAATCATGAAAAGACTAATGAGTGATAAAATGGAAAGTGGTCATATAGATATAAGGCGCTCTCTGATGATCATGATGACTTGTGTCGGAAGAGGAGAGGAGTATTATGGAAAACGTAATGTTGAATGCGATGTTATTAATGAGGTTTTTCCGGGGTTAAAAGTTTATGGTTTTTTTAGTCACGGGGAAATAGCTTATGACAGCATGAAGAATAAGACGTTTTTTTTTCATGCATATACTACAGTCTTTTGTTTGTTGTGTTTTTAAAGTTTTTGTTGTTTGTTATTTTAAAGTTACTGCAAGAAAAAGATTTAAAGATACAAAAGATCAATTTTCTTATGAACATAACTTTTAGAAAGTACTTTTGTATAATAGTTTGTCCAATTTACTAATTACTACTGAATTCGTTATTATCAAAAGTTGGAATCTCCTAGAAAAAATTAAGCTTTAAAGTGTCTTTTTAAAGCTACTAGATACTGCTTTGCTGGAGGGAAATCCTATTAATCCACTCCCATTTAAGCAAGAAATTTCTTTTTCCAAATATCGCAAGATTCCTGTAAATTTTTTTGATTTTTAAACAAACGTAAGAGAAAATGAAAATTATTGTTTTGGGTATTTAAAGTATTTATATAAAAGTATGGGTTAAGTTAGATAATCGTTGACGTGTCCTCATTGCTGCATTATATCGTTACAATTTAAATATGCATTGTTATTATGTATTTGTTTTACAAGATTAACTAAAAAACAATCTTTTGCAGGATAAAGGGTTGACTCATTTAAAACTGTAAAAAACATAATGATAGTCATTACAATTTATTTTTTATTATTTTTTAGTTTATATAAAATGAACGATGGAAGATAGTTGTGTTAAAGCAGATACCGATTCTATAGATAGCAATCTAAAACCGATTCCGCAAGAACGTGCTTTTCTTGAATCCTTTTTTTATACCGTTGCACAATTTCAATTCGATCGTGCACATGAGTTGTCTGAAAAAGAGAAAGATCAATTTAAGCCTATTCCTGGCTCGTCTTGGATGTGTCTACTAGGTTCTTTAACTAACTTTGCTGTTGTAGAAAAGAGTTATTTTACTATGACCTTTGTTGAAAGAAGACTATTACGTAGAGACATAATTCGACCACTTTACTGTAATGTGTCCTCTGAATTAAAGAAAATACTTTCAATTAAGGACAAAAGAACTTATATACCTAGAGAGTCTTGCAATGTTGAAACATTGTCTGTGGAACTTTCTAAACAATTATGTGAGTTTGTCCAAGCTAGATTAAAGTTAATAGACTTTTATGAATTTATGGCTAAAAGCGGGTGGAATAAAATCAACAACACAGAAGAATTAATTCGAGCGATATCTGAAGTCAGTCAAGAGTTCGGTAAAAAGTTTCACCACCCAATATTAGATCCTTTGAAAACAAGCTTCTCTTATGAAGTAGAAGTTGTCTTAAATTTATTTCAGACTGAAATACATCTTTCTGAATGGGATTTTTTAGGATCATTGCTGTCACTTAAAGAATGTCAAGCTAAGCTTCATGCGTGGTGTATGTTGTTAAACCCAGCGTTATCTGTCAAAGAGCAATTACTTTCGACGTTTTCTTATAAATCGTTTTTTGGTCGCACCAATAAAAAACAAACGGATATACCCTTTCTTTATCATTGGCTTCATCAGTTTTACGAAAATCTGTTGTCCAAGTTTTCATTTTATTTTTACACCACACTTTCTGCACAAGCACTCGCTGCTGATTTTAAAACATGCACTTCAAAACTAAATATAGACTATATAAGTAAGCTATATAACTTTGAGAAAAAAACCGATACATGTTGTATATCAGTTGTTCTTGAAACGTCAACAAAAAAAGATATATTCCGTGGACATGGATACCATTTAGATAATACAATTAGAGATCAACCTACAGGGATGAATTCTTTTCCCAGCATCATTACTATTCCTGAACCGAGACCTAAGGAGCATTGGCCAAATGTTGTTTCAATGATAACAGACCATAGTCAAGAGTTAATTGTTGACAAAGTTGTTTATTTTTTTGATTCCAAACTAGAAAGTTCTTACTTTCTCATAAAAATTGATGTTCGAATGACTTTACTTTTAATGTACAAGTCGAAGAAAAAAGAACGGGACAGCTATATACAAGGCTTTCTAAATAACTTTCGGTCTTTACTTCAGCATGAAAATATGTATCAATTGCTGAAACCAGGTCAAGGAAAAGTATTTGAAAAAAAATAAACAATTTTATATTTTATTATGGTAGGTAATATTTTAAATTACAATAAATTCTTCTTGTATTGATTGAATCCAGTAAGATACAGATAGTCGGAATCACACTGTCAATTGTTAACCTTGTATTAATCATAACCTTATATTATCATACTATTTATTCATGTTATTGCTTAAAACATGGCGTTTTGAATGCAGAAAATTTATTCAAAAAACATATCAGAAATACTTTTAAGAATTTACGAGAACTTGGCTAATGGCTACTAGCAGTATATGTCCGTCGAATCGACGGTGAAACTCTCCCTATATTTTGACGATTCTCTTACATTTTTGTTTACGTTGTGAAAAATAACGTTAACCCGTTCTGACAATGCTGTCATCCTAAGATTTTAGATTTTCCTATATGTTTTCTAGGCAATTTAAATAGGGAAAAGAGAACCCACTGGGGTCACACTACCCTTTCATATTACTATATGGTGTTAATATAGGTACCAAGAACATTAGTTCCAATTCCTGCCACTTCGCATTTTAACAAATTTTAGTTCAGTTCAGAAATATTGATAATTGAGTTGGTTTATGTAAAGATCTAACTGATCTAACCGAAATTCTAAAAACCCCTTTTTAACGATGTCAAAATAGCTATCACCGTATTTTTAAGCGTTTGAAACATTTTTTAACGATGTCAGTACAGCTACAGCAGCAGCTTTGAGATTTTTCGAACCTTTTTTGACGATGTCAAAATAGCAATTGTCGTATTTTGACCTTTTTCAAATGGTAGTGTAGTTATCGTCGCTGTTTTAAACTTTTTAAAACGTTTTTTAACGATGTCAAAATAGCTATCGTAGTTTTAAACTATAATACATGATTTTCAAATAATAATATTGGAAGTCTTAAATTATTTTTTTTTGATCGAGATTAAAGTATGTTTAGTAATGGACGATTGTTTTGTTAACTTCACACTTTTTGGACGAAAGATAATTGCATTGTAGGACGATTTCTATTTTAATTACTGCAATTATCTATTGTTTCAATGATCGAATAATCGATCCTATCATTCGTTGAACATGATCCCTTATCTGCATGTTTATTTTAATCATCTTCTTTAAAGGGGTTGGTAAACGTCTTACGTCGGCAAGACTTAAAAATAAGTAAAAGCATATTGATAACAAAATTACGCGGAACATGGCAGAACTTTTTATCAGAAGTATTTAAATTTTTTACTTTTCTTTTTATTCAATATATAATATAATTTTTAATTAATAGCTAATAGAAACTATTCTTTTCAAAGTTATTTTTGAGATGAAATAGTAGAATTTCAAAGATCATTTAATAGAGATATAAAATATAAAATTAAGTGGTTTCTACTATACGACATGCACAGGGGGTCAATCATGTTGGTCAGAGGGGCAAATTCTGATTATTCTACTAAGTTCCTACACGGTTCAACTTCAAGAAAAGAAGTGTTTGTCAAACCGGCACCTTTTACAAAGGTGTAATTTCAGGACCAGAATGGAGATCTTTACTAGAAAATTTGCAGTACTTACGTCATTATTATGGTCAATTAAATATGTTTAGGCAAATATATTTTATCCCAAACTTTGCAGATGGAATTGGAAATGTAAGTTTTTTGATTACCTCATTAAAAAATTGATGATGTCATCTAAAGTGTCAAAATCGCCAAAAATTAAGTTTTTTTATCATTTAACTTCGCTTATAAGTGAGGGATTTTCAATAAAAATTGTCATGTAGTAATTTTTTTACAAAATCCTTTGATGATAGCAAGACTTGGAAGAATAAAATTTTCATTTTCTCCAATATAGGTGTAATATCAGGGCAAGTCTAAAAAGTCATAACATGACAAAAAAGTCGTTTTTTCGCTTAAATTTCTTTAATATCATGAGTTTCCGCAGGAAGTATTATTTTGATAAAAATGTATCATAACTGTTTAGTACTTTATACCTTGGTGCCAGTATTAGAGATATAAAGTAATGACCAGAAATAAGCCAAACTAAAGACTGTATATATTATTATTTCGAATGTTTTAATCTATATATTTTCGAATGTATTTACTTTTTGTTAGCCGCAAAAATATGGTATTAGTGATTAAAATTAAAGATTTCATAATTTGTTTTTTCAGTTAATAATATAAAATAGAAATACATATAGGAGACTGCTAGGATGATTCTCCTAAAAAATAAAAACTGTTTTATTCATGTGATAATGTTGATAAATGCGTTAGTCCATTCATAAACGTTTCTTGGCATGTATTAATGAAAATTTTAATATTAAAGCCGCCTGCATCAAACAGAGAAAAATTAAAATAAAAGATTTCATTATTTGAAATGTAGGCAAGATGGGTTACTTGGTAACTTTACTGATGATAAATTTTATGGATTTCATCTGAAATGTTATCAGACCTATTCAAATTTAAAAGCGTTGAAACAATTCCCTAATGTTGTAGAGAATGAAGTAAAAAGGTAAAAGTACGAGAGATAAAACAGCTAAATGTATGCAATTTTTCTTTTTATTCTAAACTTTTAAATTCAAGTAGAATTACACCATGACTGATTTAAATTACTTAAACACCTTTATGAATGTTACAAACAATATTAACTTTACTAAAACATATTAATTTTAATGGTTTCAATCTAACTTTTAACGAAAATCTAACGAAAATCAAGAGGTAAAGTGAAATCTAGATTTAAAGAACTTATCACTTGTGAAACTGAGGCAAGTGCAACATTATTGAAACAATATATTATCAATGATCTAAAGTTCGAAGCACACATTGTCCAATTATCCATATTAGAAATTATTGCGAAAGAATTTAGATATCATCGAAGCTGTTATAGAACACTATCTAAATTTTCTTACCCAGTAAATATATAAGAAGAAGAGGGGCGTGGGAGCGTATGTAAACGATTTTGTTATCGATGAAGGAGATGTTATCAAGATTGCTGAATTAGCAAAAATGTACAAAAAACACCAAACCAAAATTAACATTCTAGTTAAAGGAAAAGAAAAAGCGTTTTTAAAAGTGGATTAATAAACCACTTTAAAGAAGATGTTTCATTCTTTAAAAGAAAAGAAGGAACTGCTGAATTAATTTATAGTGAAAAAGAACCCACAAAACAGAAACATTAACAAACAAAGTATCGATGTAATAACCAAGAAAGAATTACTAGAAAGTAAAAGTATATTTTCATCTTGGCCACCACCATAGGAAGAAATAAAATCAGAGAATATAAAATACCAAATCTTTGTCTTCATCTGATAATAACGTATCTGCACGAATTGCACGACTAGTACAGTAACTAGCGCAAGATATTATATATAATGTATCGCAATTCAAAATTAAAAACAGTAAAACATACTCAATTAGCAATGCTAGTAAAACGAAAAACAGGTTCGAAAGATATTGTCCGCTGTTTTAATAGATTAAGACATTGCATTTCATATGATGAGATTTTAAGAAATGAAAAAAAATTATTGCGGAAATTGAAGCACAAAACTCTGATTGCAAGTCTTATTGAGTGTGGAACATTCGTCATTCGTATATGATAACTGTGATCACAACCCAGAATCTCTTCATGGCGTATCTATGCACCGATGGAATAATTATACAAAGAAAAACATTGCTCCAAAATGAACCAAATCTGCTATATTACATTAGCAATAATCATAGCAGCAGAAAATCGTTTCAGCCAATTGTATCTGAAATAGCACCATATTATCAGACGAAATATCGATTACCTCCTCCTGCATTAACATATTTGAATAGTAACACTGATAATATGCTTGGAGACTTAACATCGCAAGTACTAATGTTGCATGGGTGATAGCGAGATACCAATCATTGCAATGCTATTACAATTAATAATTTACTTTGAAGTTATTGAGAAGAGTGACCAGCAAATACATTTAGTTCGTTATTTACCAGCCATAAAGGACTCTCCAACAAAGCTAAACACAGTTCAAGAAATGCAAATTCGAAGTCAAAAGCAATGGGTTTATCTAAAACTGACCTAGTGCTTGATCATGCTATTCATGCCAAAGCACTACAAGTACTAAATAACCATGTTAATCTTGAATTACGATCTACTATAAACCATCGAATGGGAGGTTTTCACGCTTGTTGTATTTTTCTTGCTGTAATTGAGAAACGTTTTGGGGTAGCAGGACTTAGTGACATCATAGTCGAATCAGGTTTAGTTGGACCGGACTATATGGAATCTGTGTTTCGAGGGAAAGAACACAACCATGGATTTATAACTTAGAATATAAAAACAGTAACATTAGAATAACTAAAACAGTATTAAAGGCGTTGTTTCGTATAAAATTTGAAGTATATAAAGAGTGGCTTATAGTAAATGGTAAAATGACTATTTTGAAAATCGGACCAATTACTTATAGAGAGAAACTACAGTTACATTACTAGCAGTTTAAAGAGCATTTACGTCAAGGAAATTTCGGACTAACAGCAATGGTTTTGGCAAACTTATCTTAATATGAGCCAAGCATTATTAGATTACATTATGTCTTGTCGAATATGTGACTGGGAACTGCAGCGTAGTAACATGGAGAGACTTTTAATCATTTGGTTCCATGCTTATGATGGAATTAATTATTCTCACCATTTTACATACTGTTATGCATGCTGGATCTTCCGAACAATCACCTTGAGATATATCAAGAGTTCAAAAAAGGTATCAGACGATAAATAAAGATCAAAAAGGTCCAGGAGGAATCATTGGATTCACCACCAACATTGGTTGTATCCAGAGTTAGGTTCTAACAAGTCATGTTACAGCTGTGTGGTCAACTGATTTCAAGCAAAATATAGACATGGAAACGTTACAAACAAAACCAAGGGATCTTGAAGAAGGAAGAAAAAAGTTTGTCAAATATTGTGTTCAGAATTGTGTAAATATCAACAAACATTGGAATACCCCTTTCGAACAGAGAGACGATCTAATCATTATATCCTCTGGAATTATCGCTACCAAAGAAATACAAGATGATTTTTAAAATGCTGGAACTACAGGTACAGAAAGCTTAGACGTATTCATTAATGAAAGAAGAATTGAGGGCTCCGTACCATTTCATCAAGTAATAAAGAAAAAAATCTCAAAACTTTCGAAGCGTTAACTAAGCAAAAAACTTTTAAAGTTAAAGATACGACTGTAGGAATTAAAGCTGATCGAGAAACTTTTGCTCGTTTACTTGTCATCCAACACAGTCAAGGCTTAAATATTCAGGAAGTGCTACAGCATGAATTGTCTCCGTTACCACTATCAATTGCTAGTGCAAATGGATCATTGCTGTAAACTGTCAAGTCTAAAAGTAATTCTTAATAGCATAAGGAGAGAGCAGAGGCTTCCCGTTCAGTTAAAGAAGTATCTACAAATCGGTGATAACAAAATTGACCTTATTCAGTTTCGGATTAATGATTGGTCAACCAACAAAGACTATGTGGAACTTTTTTCAGGTATACATTATTTAGTTATGTTAATTTCATATTGTCATGCTTTCAAGTACTAACAACATATATATAAAAAACAATCAAGATAAAGAGGACATAAATATGTTACTGGCATGCTTAGTAGCTCAACATAATAGGTACGACTCGGTGCAAATAGTAACGGTTGTCGCAGATGGATACTCAGATACTCAGAGGCGGATACAGGATTTTTATATGGCTAGTCACGTGTCACGCTTATAAGTTTGCCGTGAATAAAAACATGTTTTTGGAAGGCGTTCCTTATAGGGTGTAACAAAAGGCATTAACAATTCACCTATGTATATGTGTTTTAGGAATTTTTTTATAATAACTCTTTAAAAAATATTTACAATAAATAATAAAAGTTACTTGTAATAAAAGGTTAATATAAAAGTAACAAATTCTCAACAAATAATACAAATAAAACAAATTGGTAACAAATAATACAAATTAGTAACAAATAATACAAATAATACAAATTAGTAACAAATAAAACAAATTGGTAACAAATAATACAAAAAATGATAAGTTAGTATAAGTTTGTATATAATTATAAAGTTAAGTTTACAGGAAGTGGAACTACTTTTTTTTGTTTACTTCTTCCATTCATGTTCTATTCTTCTTTCTTTCTTTTTAAATGTTTGTGTCGATTTTCGTAGTTTTCATAGTCTTTACATCTTTACAACAATTCAAAATATATTTTATACAATCATTCAACCACACACAAATTCAAAGAAAAAAGATTAAACTAGCTTTCACTGGCTGAACCAAAATTTTTCAACATAAATATGATAATTCATGAAATTTGTTTTTGAAAAGACAGATGCCACATTTTTACTTGGGTAACATACCAATCATTGGGTACTTGTTTAACTAATTATCAATGAAACATCTACCATTCTCAGTTACATTAAATTTGAAAGACATGCCAGGTTGAAAAACAAATTTTCCAAATTCAACAGTTTCAGAATCATTTAGTTTATAACTTTTATACGCAAAAGCAGCAATGATTTTCTAAAATTGTTGGTCCTAGGTGTTCAGTTTTTCTTGACATCTTTTTTACATCAAAACTATTTGTAGAAGAACATGCGAATACAGATTTATCATCCAGATCAAGAGCAGTAGATGGAATACGTTGATTTCGGTTATATAGATCGCATAATAGCCATTCCATCATAAATCCATGTAGCACCAGGAATAAAGTTTGATACTGCAGCATCAGAGTTGTGAATCAAGAAATTACGGAATCCTCCTTTATCCCCTTGTCTTAACGTAGTACTGGATTCAGCTATACTTAGAGGTACTGTTGTTAACGGATACTTGAAAGCTT
>JAUELD010100666.1:2537-13611 GCA_031471615.1 Aglantha digitale | reverse complement strand
GTTCTTAATGGGCAGATATCATTATCCTCCATGCAACCCATGTGATATTTGTTTATATATTCTCATGGTACATAGTGAGGAGATAATTCTTGTTAATTTGATCTTGATTAATTTGAAGTGAAATCCAGTTTTACCATAAAATATGATACTAATAAAATTACTTGACTAGGTGTTTAAAGTTAGGTTTAAGTTTTTTTCTTGAAATTGTTATTGTGATAGACGATTTAGTAAATGCTCTTTCTAAATTTTCTTTGATTTGGTTCAATTTGGTTCAACCATAATTAAATGCCCAAAAGGTTGTCAAGTACTATAAATGAACCCCTATGAAAAGTTGTTTTTATTTATTTTGCTTTTTGTAGTTGGGAATTCGACCTGACTTAATTCGACCTGGTATTCCTATTGCTGGTTTACCACCACATGCTGGCGCTATTGTGCATGGTATGCCTCCAGGGGGTCAAATTCCAACAGGGCCTAGATCAATGCATCCTGCTGGTATTCATATGCAGCATATGGTAAGACACAGATATTTTAGATAATTGTTTTAGATAATAATTTAATAATCTTCTCCTAAGGATATTTGTCAGGGCTGCAGGTCTAATTTTTTCTAATAAACTTATTCTAATAAACTTATATGATCTATTTTCATATATTTATTATTACACTGTAACCTGAAATAAAAATGATAGAAAGGGATTACTATTAAAGCCAAGTTATCACACAACACGTTCTGGTTATATATGTGGAACGTGTGGAAAGTGTCTTTAAATGGATTAAATTTGATATTTATAAAGAAATGGTGTGCTATTTAAGATACTGATCTAGAATTTAACAGTTGCTTTTAGTTTCCCTGTTGTAATTAGATTTATTGTCAGCTAGATTATTTACAAGACAATTCTGATTGTAAAACTAGGAAGAAATGCATTATAATGAATTCTTTTTAATTAAATTAATCTTCACTTTGTTTATGCAAAATTATTATTGTAATTCTAATAAATTAGTTTAAAGGTTTTAATTTAATTAGCTTGAAGGTTTTAATGAATGTTTCAAAATAGTGCCATTCTTATTTATGAAAGTTCAAAAGTTTTTTCATACTTTATTATTTAAGCCTTCCTTTGTGACATGTTTAGATGTAAGCAAAAAAATGTTAGTATAGTATTATTATAGGATCAGATAGATATACTGTCAGTTCTTTAACTGGTACAACTTTATTAATACTGTTCTGTGGAAAAAGTAAGATATTTAAATATGTTATATTACATTAGAATGAACTGATTAAGAGATTTTATATAAATTTAGGGTGAATTCCTTAAATGGTTAAATGGTCCGGTTAAACAGGCTAAACAACAGTTTATTGTGTATGTTCATATTTATTAAGTTCTTTAAGTTGGGGTGGAAATGCATCATGTAGCCCCTTAGTATACAGGCTTTTGAATTAAGGGCAACAAAAGGCTATTGCTGACCTAAAGCCAAAGTTGTCAATACAATCTTGAATAATAGAAAAACCTTGGCCTATTTCTTTGTTTGTTTAAGTCATTTTGAGAAATGTATTTTTAATAAATATTTTACTAAAGTTGGACTAATTATGATAAATATTTTACTAAAGTTGGACTAATTATGATAAATAATTTATTTATAACATCGATTAAATAATATACAGTGTGTCCCACAAAATATTTAAAGATCAACTAAGAGATAATAGAATTTTTTTTGTGTGTTTAAATTTATTAAAATCAAATGCAGCTAAGAATATCCAGAAATGGAAACATGCTATGTCATAGTTTTTGATTATTTTTACATATGTTGGAGGATTTATATATGATAAAAAAGTTCAACAAATTTGAGTCCCTGATGATTTCTGGTTACCAAGATATCGCATATTTAAGAAATTAGCAAAATAAGGACTCTGATTTTACAGACCAGATTAAAACAATCTCTTTTGTTACTATTTTAAATAAAAACCAAACTTTCACTAGTGGTAAAACTTGATATAGCCTTTAATATAATTCAATTGTTAGCTTCTAAATTCATAATGGCAGATATAAGGCAAACAAACTCCAAGTATTTGCATGAAGTTGAGGATCGATATTTACAAAAATAATATTTTCAGAATCTCGTAGAAAATGCTTGTTCTTATTTAACACAATCAACATGAGTGTTTTTGTACAAGAAAACATTTTAATATTCCAATGTTTCCAAACTTTTCCCTACAATGCATAAAAAGATAATTCTTTAATCTTCAATCTGGAATGAAATCGATTTATCCTGATAAATCAAACCTCAAAGGTTAAATTCAAAGATTGGTTCTTTTTATATTTTAAATAAGCTTTTTTTATTTATGTTTAAAATATATTATATCGGCATCAATCATTTCTAATTCATGGTATTGGAAACCTTTAGCCATTGTTTAATTTGTTATAACGTATGTATGTAGAATTTAAAATTTGTCTTATACCTGCAGCCCTGATTTCTTTTTTATTGGATTAATATATTTAATATGCATTTATTTTTTTATTGTTAATACTTGATATGTTTTAGCGCCCACCTCATGGGGTCCAAGGTGGACACCCCCAAAGAGAAATGCACCCTCAACATAGGGGCCGATTTGATCATAAGAGACCTCGACGCGACTAATGAAAAGAAATTTTTGCATTTAAAAATACTGTGTTTTTATTGATGCTGTTAGCTGTAATATGTATATAAACTTAACATACTGTACATGATAAGCATAAAACAATTTATGTCTTTTTAAAACAAAAGCAAAGCTGTCATGAATATTAATAATGATGGCGATGGAGTTTTAAGCAGTTTTACTCATTTGATAATGCAGAGCATTAAAAGAATAGTATTATATGTTACACATTTCTTATGACAAGTGTTACCTTATAACTGAAATCTGAAAGATACGGTTTAGTAGTGATGGAAGTTTCATAATTATTTTATTTTTTAGTTGGTCAATTAAATGTTTTATGACTTGTGAGCGGGCTTTTTAATTTATAATTATTTTATAATTATCATCTGATGTGAATGTAAAATAAAAACCTTTTAATGGCTAAAGAAATTTAAATATATTGGAGTGAGAAGCCAGAATGATATTAATTTCCAGATGATATGAGATCCATTTTCAATTGTCAACTTAGATAATGTATATTAGTAAAGGTTCTTAATTTTTATTTAACAAATCTTTTTTTACATTGTACTAGTAGTGTGTTTATCTAAAATACAGATTTTCTTACTACGTGATGATGGCAAAAAAATTTAACAAGTCCAAATTTATATTTATTAAAGTGGCCTAACCTTTTTAATTAAAAAGATAAATTTTTAATGAAAAAATTTCATTAACTTATTTCACGCATGAAGAAAAGTAAAAGCTACGAAAGCGCTGAAAATGAAATAGCTATAAAAATGTTTTTTTTATTTGTGATAAATCTGTTTTAGGTAAGTATTTTGTACTTTCCAGCGTATTAGTGTATTATCTATTGCTGTCTGTAATAAATGCTTTTGAATAAATTATTACTGTATTTTGATATAAGCTTTTACCCACATCCATGTTTATAAATGCTTTAAATGTGTCAGTGGTATTAACCATGTTACTTTCTTTTTACAGTAATTTTGAATGTTCTAATAATATGCATATAATTTTTTATAATAATATGGAAAAGAAGTTAGTTAAATTTGTTTCTTTTTAGTTATTATTGTAAAAAGCTTTGCATGAATTTATGAATTCTGTAAATGGGCACAGCCTGAATATTTTTGTATATACCTCAAGATTTTAAGCCCTGATTGACAATTTAGTCCTAACAGGTATTCATATTCACCTGTACAAACAAAGTTAACTACACAAAGTTTTAGTGTTTTTGCTTTTAACTGTTAAAATTTAGGAAGAATTATTTTATGGTAATAATTCAGGATTGAATGGTTAAAACAAAAGCTAAAGTCCCAAAATAAAAAAATTACATGAAAAGGTAAGTCAGAATGTAAGATTTGGTCATGTATGAGCAAGCATGCGTTTCAATTAGACATGGTTTTTCTCAAAAATCTTGTTTCTTGTATTTACTTAGTTTAAATTTAATTTAAAAAGTTTAAATTTATGTAAAATTTGATTTAAATTTAATTATTCGATAGAATGTTTGCAACCCCTATTTTGTGATATAACTAATAAAAAATAATTTGCCACTTCTATATTTTTTTCAGTGGTGGTAGGTTTTTTATGAGTCAGATTTATAAGAATATTAAAAGGGTAAATTTGATAACTGCATTCCGGTCTTGGTAAAACACATACTGGATGATAATGTTCTGACCCACCTAAAAATATAAGCTGTTTTCTTTTTAAATTATGAGGTCACTGTACAGTGTTGCTGTAAGTATTAATATATAATTATGACTCCTTTAAATGGTTCTGAGAAGTTTCAACGTAAAGCTACATTTAGAGAAGAATATTTCCATAGTTACAAGTGTTTACCAGCTGATGTTAAATGGAATTTATCGAGACACTGGTTTGCCTCAAAGAAATCCAATCATCGATATTAATTCTATAGTTCTCGAAAGTTAGTTTTGGAATGAAATTGGGAGAATTTGGTTAAAGAATAAGACTCAGTTACAACACTAGAATTGTTTAAAACATTTTATTTATTTATTGAAATGTTTAAACTGATACCGTATTTAAATTATATTGAAGGACAAAAATGCTTATCTATGTCTAAATTTAGTTTTGGAATGTATTTTTATTTTATTTTGTTTATAGTTTTTCTTAGGCAACAAAAGAAGAAATTTTTGGATGTATAAAATAATTATGATGATTGTTCTTGAAAACATGAAAATTATAAAATTTAAAAAAATAGATATTATATAACCAAGATGAATGCTACTCCATTATATAACCAATAACTTTATTTTAAAAAATGCCACCTTGGTTCCAATGTAATGATATTAAATTAGAAATATTTTGAAATGTTAAGACAATTTTGCAAGTTAATTCTGTAAAATTACATAAATGACTTCTTCAAAATTTGTTAAATGTGACCAAAAGGATGTAAAAGTCAATCAGTAATTAACTTTGTGATTGCTCATGCCTAAATTCTTGTTTTTATATAATTGTTTCATGAATTTTTCTTGAAGAATATCTGTTTGCACATGGTTTATGGGTCAAGTTTTTTTTTGATTATTTGATTGATTTGATTATATTAATCTAATAATTAGGTTACTGCAAAATCTGTTTCTAAAAAGTTTAATGTTTCAAACCTAGGTTCTAGTTTCGTTTAATGATACATAGTTTCATAATCTATTAAAGAATGGTTACACGATACTTAATTCAGTTTTTGTGTTAGTCACAGATTTTCTACGACTTAGTAAACCATACAAGAGGATGTTTTTTAAAAACTACGCAACAACCAATTGAACAACAAAGTTATCTTATTCCAGCAAGTTTGCGAACTTTATAACAGATTTGCCTTGTTTCCAATTTTTTAACATTGCAGAAAATAACAGGGAGTTCAACAGTCATTTTTTTCTTGTTTGATATTTCTGTGGTTATATGTTTATTAAACTAGTATTTACCTTTAATTTTCAACTTGAAAGTTCAAAGGGTCAAAAGGTTGTTAAACAAAATAATGAGTTGAAAATGCTTAATTTTAGAATTGAATAATATTATCCTCAGTAATAAATTAGTAGTAAAAATTAATGATGTAATTTGTACTAGAAAATAATTACCCAAACCTGATAGAAAATATTTTTTAAAATATCTTAAATTACACCTTTTTCTATGATTTTGGTATGAAGCTAACAAAAAAAGGTTTTAAATAATTGATGTTGTAAAATTACTTCTGAATAATTACTATTGTACTGAAATTTTAAAATTAGCTGGAGTCTAATATAATTTACGCTACAGATAAGTTTGGTGAAAAGGTAAGAGTTGCCTCATTTTGTGATTAATTTAGGGTCACAGTCAAGTGTATGTAGACTAATCACTTCAATATCTTACGGTTAATTCTAGATGTTCTAAAAATGTATGATGACCATAAATAGGAAACAATTTTCATAAAAAACAAGCTTTTATCAGAAACAGCTTATTATTGCTTTTTCTTATTTTTTACATGAAATAAGACACCTATAATTTTCTCATAACTACCAGAGTCTGGTATACTGGAGTCTTAATAACGAATAAATAAAGTAAAATTACTTATTTGGACCTTGATGGTGACCAATTTAGAAACCACTAAAGATATCATGGATTGTTTATTATTAATCAGGTTTTGTATTCAAAAATTTATTTGTTTCTGTATTCTTCATTTAATCATCTTATACTATTAATCCAACTATATTTTCTTTTATTTACACTTCAGTGTTTGCTGACACTTATTAATTTTATTGAATGAGTCAGAATGAAAAATTTGAACTGAAACCATATTTTATTTTTAGGGCTCTGTAATTATTTTCATATTCTGTATAATCATTCTCATTTATCTTCGATTCTTGTTTACTGCTTTTATACTGATTTTAGTATAATTCATTGGCTAGTATTTGGTTAGTGCGTTAACAAAGATCTATGTAATATGAAGTTTGTTTCATCACTTCATATGGTGGTCAAATACACCCCTCTCTGTTACTCGAGATTTCATCAGATTGTTCTAATTTTTTATACATAGTTAGAGGCAAGTATAAGTTGATAAAAGTTTCAATATTCAGAAAATTCTTGCTAGTTCACAACTGGTCAAAAGGTCAAAATTATAATTAGTTTCCACTGACATTTTTGGGTGTGAAGTTAAAGATTTATTCCAGATTTTTAGGAAAGTTTTATTATATATAAGGGTCAAAAGTTCAAGTATGTCCCCAAGTATGTAACCAAGCTTAAGGATCATAAACATGGAAAAGTGACATTGAAAAAAATAGTTATGCTATAACATCGTTTTTTGCCCAAAGTTTTAAGTTATCGTGTTCAAGTGGTTTTTAAAACCTTTTTAGCCGATTTGCCTTTTTATTTATATAATGAGCATTGTTGAATAAGTTTCAGGATTTTTAATAAATTTCAGGATTTTTAATAAATTGCGCTCATTATAATATATTTATAATTATAGAAATATTACATTGAAAACTGCGAAAACTCTCAGAAAATCATCCATCCTTGTTTCTTAAGTAGTTTGTTTATTCCTTTGTTTTGTCTGATAATTACTATGCATACAAATTAATTATTGGTATTGTTTAACAAATCCTATGATTCCAGTATTATATTGACATGAAGCATGGATCAACGAACAAAATTTCAAATTGATGTTACTATCATCTTATGCAAGGTATGGTTAGATCAACATGTCGTAAAAGTACTGTAAAGAATGTAGTTATAAATTTTTTCTAAATAAGAAGTATGATCTGAAATAACATGTTTAACTTTCTCGAACATATCTTAATCTTCTTTCTTGAAAGTTCTTATTTGTCCTAAATTTGTGTGAATAAAGCAAGTTTTAGTCCAAAAGGCACTTCTCAAAATTATTTTTTTATAATATTTTTTATAGTTTTCTGCATGGAGTTTAAGTTTCTTAAAATGTTTCTCAATATTCTGAAATTTTCACAAGCGAAACAAATTTTGGCCTAAAATACAATCCCCAGCTGTCTTAAATACAATCCCCCTATCAAGTCGACCCTCTCTTTGAATCTTTTTTAAATGATTCCCTTGAGCCCAGTAGTTAGTTTGTCTTATTGTTTTAACTTTTATATGTTCAACTGAGGTTGCAATTTAAAAAAATTCTTTTCCCAAACTGATCTTGTAGATATTAGGTTTTTCCTATTTCTTTCTGACTTTTTTATATGATTCAGTGAACATATATCAAGAACAACTAATTAATTACTAATTGTTTATGATGTTTTAAAACATATTTGATGAAGGAAGTGGGTAAGGAATGGATTTTTTTTTACATTCAGCATTTCTTTTTGCTGAATACGATTTTCAAAACAGTATTTAGTTTACTCTCGCTTTCCTCATTTATTAAGAAAGGTGGTAATCTGGTTAAGACGGTTGATATTATAATACAGTTATTTTAATAACATGATGTTATGAAACAAATAAAATAGTTAAGGGGTGTAATTTTTATATTAAGGGTGTTTAAAAATAAAAATTAATTTTTAATGCAAAACAGCAGTGATTTAACTCATCGCTAGTTAAGCATAGGGAGAGTAAATGAATGTTTGGTTTTAAATACTATGTAAAAGTTTGATTGATAGATGGATCCAATGTGGCGAAGGTATATTGTATTGTATATGAATACTAAGTATTTAAGTTGTTTAACAATCTGAAGGTGAACGAAAGGTAAGAATTATATAAAAGAATCATTTTGTAAATTCTGTTTAACTCTAATCAGTGTCATATCAGTATTTTGGTATCATTTATACTGACCTTCGCACTGAAAGGAGAATTCTGATTAAAAAATAATTTGTAAATGGAGTAGTTTTTTTAGCATTTAATAGTAAGTTATTTGTACTGTGTGTTGAATGTCCTCTCATGTATTGTCATATGTTTAAAAAGTAATAGCAAGGATTTATCCGTTCTCCTGTCAATAGCTTGTTTGTTGAGATAATGTTTTCATTTGCTTACTTATGTTCGTATTAAAAACTTGAAACATGAAGAAAATATTCGTTGTTATTAGTAATCATTGTTACGGCACCGATCATTTATTATCTTTTATAACTCACGTCAATCGTTTCAAGTGTATCAACAATAATGTGGTTACCATCAGATATCTTGAGTATATTCTACTATAATTCAATCATGCATCGTTCTTGTAACTTTTAATACACAAAGAGATTTAGTGATGATTGTTATACTGTTGCAGTAACTGCTTAGCAAGCTTATCGAACTCTTTACCACAGCTTTTATCATCATAATTACCTTAAAAATTAAGTGTTATGAAATATTTAAGCAGTTCTGTGGTGATATTTTCTGTATACTACTATTCGCTGTATTTTCTATTTTCATGACCGGAAAAGGGTTAGATTTTTATGTATATTCCGGTGCTGAAAATAAAATAGACAGCGAATAGTAACAGACAGAAAAAATCATTACATTTCATTTGATAAACACCAACTCTTAAAATAGAACCTGTTTTTTTGTAATTTTAATAACAATAAAAAGAATTAATAATCGAAAATCCATATTTATCGTGCTTGATTAAATTTGAGACAAAATATGTATTCAAAACATTTTGTGATAGATAATATTTAGTGTTGTATTCGAACTCATGAGTCGTTTCTAAGGGTAGTTAATCATAACCCAAAATTTATTTAGATGTTATCGTTAGTTTGTAAGTGAATAAGCGAAGCGCCGATTGACAAGCGATAATGTAAAGAGGTGAGTTAACCAGTATCATTCTAAGCAGCCTGCTATGTGTTCTAACGATAATGATAATAGAAGTAAGTACGTTCATTATGTTTAGATAGTTGCTATAGTGATGGTCATCGTTTAACTGATAAATGCAGCAGCTGCTAGCAAGCAAAGAGTAAGTGATTGTATTTTACTTATTGGACTCCTGGCTGGGCTGATGATAGGTCCCATAAATTTATCATGTTCGTTAGTGCGTTCTCTTCTCAGTTTCTACGAATTGACTCATATTTTGTTAAATTTCTTATCTTTAACAAAAAAATTGTTTATAAAAATTACACTGTCTTTAAAAGAATAAGGTAATATATAATGTTAAACTTCTTTGATGTTCTTTAATTACTGAGGTGTGCTATAAAAAAATTATAATTCTTAAGATTGCTGCACTAGAGTTTTTCACTTTGCAAACTATACATTATGTTAAAAGGTTTTGAAAACACATAGCAGAAATCCACCGTATCCATTGTATTTAGTTCTCACTTTCAATGTCCACCAATCAATTCTTATTTTTTCAGACTTTTGTGAGCTTCAAAGTTGAAGCTTCATCGGTCTTAAATGGAGCCTATTTAATGCATATTCCCGAAACTCCATCAAATGTATAATTATAAAAGTAAGGAAAGATTCGGTGAAATGAGTAACAGTGGAAAGTTACATTATACAAGTAAGAAAATTTGTATTTTATCTGAAATTAATTTGAGATATGGCTGCACTTACTCGGGGAGAAATTTGCATGTTTGGAACTTGGCTTGAAATTACGCTAGCCTCTAAATGATTATAAATGAAAAACCACAGTTATCTATTTTGGTATCTACCTCATATTAAGTTGCAATCACTAAAGGAAGGAACAGCACGCGAAACCACCTGTCCAAGGTCATGGTCTAACCACAATAACATGAATAAAACCGTTACCTCACTACTATTCACGTTTTTCATACACGGACGTTTTTTTATTACCACTTATGTATAAGATAACAAAGAATAACACATTGTTTATTTGTTTAGACAAATGCTAACACTTTGTTTATTTGTTTAGACCAATCAAAATTATATGAAATGGTCAAGTGTTAACGAACGAAGATATTGCTCTGTTCTTTATGTTTGGCTCAGCTTTTGCGTTATGTAAACCAGCTTTAACGGAGACCAAGCCCCCTTTAATAATTCAGTAATTTACCTTACTTGCTATCCAAAGAAACCCCGTATAAAGTAAAAGCTGTTAACAATTGGCATAATCCTTGATGGTATTTCTCAAACACTTGTAACATAGTTATAATTTCACATTCATATTATTCTGGTTGTTTGTATCCCGTCCAATAATTTCCATCAATCACACCTCTACTAACGATAAGATAAGCATATGGTAGTAAGTTGTTATCGACGAACAATTGTGCTCCATCGCAGATGTTAATATGACCAACGACTTTTTTTTGATGTTAGTCAGACTTGTTGAATCTAGAGGTAAATGCGTATATTCCTTCACCGCCAGAATTTGTTTACATATTATTAGCCTCGATTTAACGTCGCTTGCAGAATATACGAAAAAGAAAACATTCCATCGATCGTGTGCAGATTTTGCAACAAATTCAATAGATGAATCCGAAATTGAAAGAAATTGGAAAGTCCAATAAATTTTAAGAAAAGGCACAAAAGTTGAGATTAAAAGCACCAACATGTGACATGCATGCTTTAAATCCCACCGACCCCATACGGAAGAGG
>JAUELD010100555.1:0-18145 GCA_031471615.1 Aglantha digitale | reverse complement strand
GACTTACTGTTGGCTGATTGATAAAGTAGACTTACTGTTGGCTGATTGATAAAGTAGACTTACTGTTGGCTGATTGATAAAGTAGACTTAATGTTGGCTGATTGATATAGTAGACTTACTGTTGGATGATTGATAAAGTAGACTTACTGTTGGCTGATTGATAAAGTAGACTTACTGTTGGCTGATTGATAAAGTAGACTTACTGTTAGCTGATTGATAAAGTAGACTTAATGTTGGCTGATTGATATAGTAGACTTACTGTTGGCTGATTGATAAAGTAGACTTACTGTTGGCTGATTGATAAAGTAGACTTACTGTTGGTTGATTGATAAAGTAGACTAACTGTTGGCTGAATGATAAAGTTGACTTACTGTTTTAGGGTGCACGTTCTGACAGCCCAACTCCTTCATCAGTTTCTACAATGTCTGAATGGGACGATTACAACGAGACTTTATCTCAAGTACTCACGTGGTTGTTGCAAGCAGAGACACAACTGAAACAACAAGAAAACGTTTCACAGCATGTCGATAAGGTGAAAGATCAATTTCGAGAACACGAAGTAGGTACACATTATGTTGTCATGGTTTCTTGGATGGATTACAATTTGTGCATACTTTGTCAATAAATGTTTTTGTTTGTGAAGGACTTCATGATGGTGCTCACGTCTCACCAAACCAGCGTAGGTAGTGTACTGGAGTTCGGTAGTCAGCTAATCAACGAAGGTATAGTTTCAGGTAAAGAAGAACGAGATATAAGGGAACAAATGACATTGCTTAGTGATAGATGGGAAAATTTAAGAGTGTCCGCCATGCAAAGGCAAACTGAGTAAGTTATTACAGTCACTTATGAGTAAATTCAAATTAGTTATTTTTCTCCATTTTTGCATGAATTCTTCACATTTTAAAATTTTAGTTTTATATTCTGTACAATAAAAAATATTGAAGTGCTGGAAATCTTTTAGTTTGCACCAACATTTGATGAAGCTGCAGCAATCACAATTGAAAGAGCTGGCTGACTGGTTATCGAAAGCTGAGAAGATCACTACAGGTGCCGTTGTCATTGGTTGCGACCTCGATTCCGTGCGTGAGCAGGTTGAGGAACACCGGCGGTTCCAAGAAGATTTGGAGCATCAGCAGCAACATGTGAATTCGTTGAGCCACATGGTGGTTGTTGTCGACGAATCTGAATCTGAAAATGCTACTGCTGATTTGGAAGAACAGCTGGCGTTGCTGGGTGACCGTTGGTCCGCTGTGTGTAAATGGACAGAAGTACGTTGGGTAAATCTTCAAGAGATTCTTTCAAGTTGGCAACAATACCGTAACGAGGAACAACGCTTGAACGACTGGTTGTACGTGGAGGAGAATGAACTTAAAGCTATTTCTGTTATTGACATGGGGGATAAGTTAGAAGTTCAGAAACAGATTCAAAAATTAAAGGTATCAAGTTGTTACGTCATTACTGTTGTTGCTTAATTGATGTTACTACGTCATAACTGTTGTTGATAGTTGTTGATTGATTGATGTTGATATTTCATTTCTTTCTTTCTAGAATCTTGAACAAGAATTAACAGAACAGCAAAGCTCATTTGGTGAGTTCAACCTCGCTGCACAACGAGTTGCTCAATCACTCGAAGAAGACTCGCCTGCTATTCAGGCTATTTTGAACACCATGGAGGACTTCAACAAACGATGGAACACCATAGCAAGCATGTTGAATACGAAGATGAAGCATGTAAGTTAACGTCTTATTTTCCGCTACCATAACATACCTACAATTCATACCACATACATATACCTACCACATATACATTTATATATAGTAGGTATTCATATGTAGGTACAAACCACTCGTAATAACAATCTGACCATTTTTTTGTGTCTCTAGTTCCGTGGTATGGAAAGCAAGTTACAATTATTTCTCAAAGAGATTGAAGAAAACATGTCTTGGATCAGCGACACTGAATCCTTATTAAATCCATTAGCCAACCCTCAACGTGATCTTATAGAGGTAACATAATTTGTTGAGCGTGATTTTATAGAGGTAACATAATTTGTTGAGCTTGATTTTATAGAGGTAACACAATTTGTTGAGCGTGATCTTAGAGAGATAACAGGTTTGGTTGAGCGTGATATTATAGAGATAACAGGTGTTTTGCTGTCTTTCCAGTGAAAGTGTTACTATAAATACATATAATATTTTCTTTATCTACGTTAAAGTCACTCGATCAAGCGTTCAAAAAACGTCGTCCAAGCATAGCGTCGTTGTCACGGCAAGGTGAAGATTTAATGCAACAGACGTTGTCTGCAGGACAATCAGTTGTCGGTATTCAACAATATTTGACATCGTTTAAGCAAAAGTGGGAACTTTTAGCAAATACCATAAATGATCGCAAAGAAACGCTGGTCTTTTCAGAAAAGAAAAAAATATTTTCAGATGAAACTCAACGCATCTTAAAGATTACAGTAGAAATTATCACCTACATAGAAATGATAACCATTGAACTCAAAAACAATCCTAAGGATCTCCTGCAGAAGATTGAGGTAAGTTAGTCTTCGTATGTTGTTAGGATAGAAAGTTACTACGCCATCTTTATCATCTACTTCTCGTTTCAGATCAAATGCAAGGAGCTTACTTCGTGTCGTTCCTCTCTTGATAAACTAACCGCTGAATACATGCAAGTTTCTGATCAATCGCTCAAATCTACTTTCGAGATGGATTTGAAAACAGTAAATCAGAAACTTCAGGTCGTTGAAACTATGATCAAGCAGCAAGAGCAGGTCGCAGTGGAGCTGCTTCAAAGCACTCCGCCCCCCGAGTTCGTTGAGAAGGTGCAAGCCATACAAAGCGTTGTGGATGATGTCTTTCCTATGGTCAGCGGTGACTTTAAATATGACGAAGTAAAAAAAATGCAAGCCTTGCTGGAGAGTTTAAAGGTAAAGCTCTCATCGTTCAATCCTATGGTATCTAGATGTCTATGGTCTAGTTGGACTCTGTTTTGTTCACAATATTGTATGATGACTACACATGTCACGTGTTCATTTAGGTGAAGCTAATGACTTTGCATGATCAAGAAACACTGTTGAAGATGCTCTCAAAACAACAGAAAGAAATGTTGAAAAATCTAGCTGCCGAGAAGTCTCAAGTTTTTCAAAAACAACTGGCAGATTTAAGTCGCCATTGGGTTGATTGTAAAAAAATCACTGAGGCGCGCTTGCAGCGCGTTCGCGAGGCGATCTTACAAACGAATGAGTTGGAAACTGCCATGAATGAAACATTCCACTGGATGGATGATGTGGATAAGTTTTTAGAGGAGATAACTGGCACCATAGCGGAAGGGGACGCCGAAACCATTGAGTCACAAGTCCTTGAGGTTGAGGTAGGTAAACACTTGCTGGTTTCGTAATTTCACTACGTTGAATTTACAAAATATTTAATCGAACCTTTTTTTTGAAAATTCTATTTACTGTTTATATATATCTTTATATACTTTCTTTTTGTAAAAATATTTAACAGTCTTTCTAACATTTTCATGGTTCCATTTAGGCCCTTCAACAGGACATTGCAACTGTACAAAAGAAGGTGGATTCTCTCATTGAAACATGCACACTTATCATGAACAGATCGCAAGCAGAATACTCTCACCGTTTGACAGTCCGTCTTGATGAGCTGCGTGAGCGATGGACCGGTCTTAATGCGTTGACAGAAAAACAAAAAGAAAACTTACGAAATGCAGGATTGAAGTTTAAAGAGGTTGATGCAGGGGTCAAGGAAATTCTTTCGTATTTAGAAGGGATCGGGACAACAATATCTAATGAAAATTTAAAAACTTTGGATAAGATTGCGTTGAAGCAAAAGTTTGAGCAATATCAGGTACCAAATTATTATAACGTAATTAGTTCATCCTAGAATTACAATATGGCGTAATTATTTCATCCTTGATATTTCCATGCTTAAATTATATGGCGTAATACATTGTGATTAAATAAAGATATGGCGTAATAAACTTATATTATAACACGATGGCGTATTATTTTTGTGTTTAGGAAGTGGAAGAACAGCTCAAAGTGAAATCTCACATCATTCAACGCTTTGCAGAAACTGTGCAACAGTTGATGATAAGTGCTCCTTCTGGTGTTCCACCGCCACCCGTTTACCAGTATTTGGATCAAGCCAAAAAGAAGTTTAGCTTCCTCACGGTTTCAGTAAGGTAAAACTTGCAATACCTGCTTCGAATGTCTTCTTCAAAAATTTGCTTATCATGGGTAAATGATGGTGTAAATAATGATGGTGGTGTACTGTTGTTGTTGTTTTTGGGAGGTGTAAGTACTAAGTCGTTGGTTAGGTATGTTTCATTAAAATTTCAGTATTAATTATTTAGAGAATTATTGAAGAAAATCAGTAGCTGGTTAAATGAATTTGAAAAGTTTGAAGAGGTCGTGTTGTTGGTGTGTACCTCCATTGAACTACTCATAAACTCTATCGCTAAATCGTCCGAAAAACTCGATGTAAATGATGAAGAACTTTCCAGTTGTTTGCAGGTTGGTTTATTTTATCAGGGATAAGTTAAAGGTTAATGAAATAGGGGGTTAAGGTGGTATCGTATAATGTGTTTTCTTACAGTCTTTAGAAGAACTGCCGAAGAAGGTCACTGAAGAAAAAATGAATCAAATGCAGATTGTCGGAGGTAGGTTGATTGCAACTGAGATTTGTGTTCCTCTTGTGACCTCCATGATGGAAGAAAACAAAATTAGACTGGATAGCACTAAAGAAAGATGTAAAAAGGTATGTCACGGTTCTAGTGTTAATGTCATCCTAACCTGGTAATTCTAACCTTGGTTTCAAAGTAATCCTAACCTCGTTGTGGTTTTAGGTTCAATTTATACTGGAAGGAGAGCTTATGAGGCGCCAACAGCTTAAAAAAGATCTCGTCCATATCAGCAGTTGGTTGGACAAGAGCGAAAGTGAAATTGCAGAACGTGTCAGTGGTGCTGTTGATATTGAAGAAGAATTCATCGAAGCTTTGAAGGAAGAAATATCTTTAAACGAAGTGTTGAGAATTTCTCTCGAGCGATCTATCAAAGAAGACTCCAGGGAACAGCTATCAGCTATGCAACAACGATGGAGCGTTATGATCTCATCCTTCGAGCATCTGAAATCTTTACCTAAACGCAAGGAGTTGGAGCTGAAGTTCTCATCACTAGAGGGAAGTGTACTTACTGACATAGATAACCTCAAACGCAAAGTGAAGAAAATTCAACTATACAGCCCTGCAGTTCAAGATATCCAAACCTCTGTCGAACATTTAGAGGTATGACTGCTCATTATTTAATAGTTCATTTACGTCTCCATTATAGTTTTAAACGAGTAAGGGCATTGAAACGATATATATTTCAGGATCTCTCAAAATCATGTGTAAACATCAACTGTGAGATTGGTAATATGAAGGAGATAGCTGCTGAAATATCAGGAAGGGGTAGAGCCGATGGCTTGAACAAACACATCGAAGAAGTGATAAGTGAATACGAAAAACTCCAAATTCTAATCAAAACTAAAGAAAATGTAAGTTTATTATTGCACGTCTTTATTTTGTAACACTCACTGTGCAGCTGTATTGACAGTTATTTCTACTGAGTTTTTGTGACTGAATCTTTCACAGATGCTGGCTGATGCTCTACCTCTGTCAGAATCTGTTTACGCTAACACTGAAGTATTAAATGATTGGTTGAATACTGTGTCTGACAATCTGGAAAATATATCAACAAACCCATTGCCTGCGACACCAGAAGAGTCAATCGAAAGACTTCAGGTAAGATTTATTCAATCGTCAGGGCTAGTGTGTGCTATGGCGAAGAAGTTTAGGCATTTTTGTTCTGTGTAGGGTATGATCCAAGATATTTGTAATAAAGCTGTAGAGGTGCAACACCTGAGCACCAATGCAGCGCAGTTGGGCCAACTTTCGGACCATGATGGCTTCCGCAGCATGGAAACACGGGTACGCGATATATACAACGTCTACTCCGAAATTGACCGTGTAGCGAAAGAGAAGTTAGATACTTTTCATTCGTGGGCACGTGACCTGGATGAGTACGAAAGAAAGGTGGACGACCTCAACGCTTGGGTAGATGGACGACTTTCTACCCTGGAATCAATCGGAGGAGTGTCGAATAAATTTGATGTGGAAATGGAACAGAACAAATTAAAGGTAATGCAACAGATCAATCTGTCAAAGAGATTCTCTTGCGCCTCTTACACCACTCTCGCACTTTTTACATCACTCTGGCACTTTCTACATGACTCTCGTGCACTTTCTACATGACTCTCGTGCACTTTTTACATGACTCTCGCGCACTTTCTACATCACTCTCGAGCACTGTTACATCACTCTCGTGCACTTTTTACATCACTCTCGAGCACTGTTACATCACTCTCGTGCACTTTTTACATGTCTCTCGAGCAATCTTACATCACTCGTGCAATTTTTACATGACTTTCGCGCACTTTCTACATCACTCTCGAGCACTGTTACATGGCTCTCGTGCACTTTTTACATGACTCTCGCGCACTTTCTACATGACTCTCGTGCACTTTTTACATGACTCTCGCGCACTTTCTACATCACTCTCGAGCACTGTTACATCACTCTCGTGCACTTTTTACATCACTCTCGAGCACTGTTACATCACTCTCGTGCACTTTTTACATGTCTCTCGAGCACTGTTACATCACTCGTGCAATTTTATATGACTTTCGCGCACTTTCTACATCACTCTCGAGCACTGTTACATGGCTCTCGTGCACTTTTTACATGACTTTCGCTCACTTTTTAAATGACTTTCGTGCACTTTTTACAATTCCTATACTCTTGAATGCTTTTACTTGATTCTTTTAATTTTTAAAGAGTATAAGATCGTTATTCGAATCCAAAGAAAGCGAAATTAAACTACTCAAGTTATGCGGTGACGAGATATCGAACAAAGGCAATCCAAGCATTGTGGAAGCATTCGAAAAACAAATCAACACGCGATGGTGTGAGTTGGAAAGTCAAATCAATTCCATTCATCACATGTTGGAAGATAAAATGAAAGAGATTGAAAAACAAAGCGAAGCCACTACATTAACTGCACGTGTCATCGAAGAAGAGGAGGTATTTCATTTTTATGTGTAGTTGACGTGCTGTAACCACTTTTTATTGTTTAATGTCTGCTATGCACTTCTATATTTTTGTGTTCAGGTTATAATTGACGAACCTATGCATATTGTAGAAGTCCAATCTGCTCCCATGGAACCTGAGATACAACCGTCCTTGCTACAAGAAGTTGAGAGCGCATTGTTTACAAATTTCTCCGTGCAATCCACCTCACCGTCGGTTGCAGATATACCTCCCGCTACGGTGAACAAACCATCTTGTTCCTCTTCATCTTCGTCCAAAGTTTCCATCAAAGTTTCTTCAGTATCATCAGCTAAACGTGCTAAACATGAAGGTATATATCTCTGATAAAATTCTCCGTTAACAACCAGTTCGAATATCTTTATCAATTATTTATTTCTTTCTTTTGGGGAGAAGAAAAAATAGAAGAAAGCTTCGTAAATTGAATAAACATCTTCTGTTTTAGTTGCAAACACAAATTTAGAAGAACAATGTAAATTAATGGAGGAAAATCTTTTGCAGTTGAAAAGTTATCTTCCTGTACTTCAGGAGAACACCGATAATATTGAAAGCTGGGAAGTGCGCCTGCGCGTCAGTGATGTAAGCACGTGGTTTTATTTTTTAGTCACGTGGTATGAGTTTTATAATTAAATCTTTAGATGTTTATACGGGAAATCAATTTTATGATAAGTAATACAACCAGAAGCTTCATTGTAATGATTTACAACAGGTCTTTTGTTTCTGTGATTATGATCGAAATCGAATTCGAAATATTACAACATTTTAATAAAACATTTTATTTGATTCGATCCTTTACGATGAAGCTTCCAGATATTTCTAGCATTAGCTACAATGATTTACTTAGCCAAGGGTTATGGTTTGTTAAGTAGTGTGACACGATTCGACCATTCTTCGTGGTCACCTGTTAAGTTTAATCAAACGTTAAGGTATGAATGCAAAAGCCTCAATGTTATCAAATATCAAATGATATCAAATCTTCAAGAATCTTTTTCATGCTGGAGTAAATTTAAAACTTGTTGCTACTAGCGACAAATCCAATTTAATTTTTTTTTCATCTTAAATCTTTTTAAAAAAACACGAAGAAGAAATATTTCTTTCTAATGTGAAATTATTCATTGTCTTTTTAGGATTTCGAAGAGAAGTTGATAAAGGCTCAAGCTGAGTACGAGATTATCTTACAGAAGTTTAAAGCCGCTGCTGACGTCAGCAACTCATCGTTTTTAAGCCTTTCAGATAAAATTAACAAACTATTTATCAGTTACATGGAGTACAAAATAAAGAGCGAAGTGGCCACACGCAAATATATGCGTATGAAATGTGACTTGCTCAAGGTTCAACGCTGGGTAGAACAAACTGAAAAGGTTTTGAACGTGACAAAAGAACCTCAACAGATAAAGGTATGATTTCACTACGATCGTAGTTTATTACTCTTATATGTGTATTTTATTGCGTGATGTTTGTTGTTATATTTTTTAGGAGCTAGAGGAAACATTTGAAATTTACGCTGCGTTAATTGAAGGGGTCACTATTCGAGCGGAACAGCTAGGGGGTCAATTGTCAGAGAAATTAATACCTAAGAAACAAATCAGTTTGTTAAACAGAAGGTTTAAGATTATATCGAAACAATTCGAACGTCATCAAAGTCCTGAAGAAAAAAGTTAGAAATATTTCTTTACTTGAAGTTCATCCCTTGTTGATGTCATTCTGTATTAACTTGGTCACCTTTTCACATTAGTGACAACATACAAAGTGAGCGTGTGCACAGGTGACGTAACCGATGGCGACACGAGAGCAAACGTGTTCGTCAAATTGTTTGGCGAAATCGGCAACAGCGAGCAGCTGCTCTTACGACAATCTGAAACGAAGAGAAAGAAGTTCCAAGTGGGTCAAGTGGATTTGTTTACGTTCCGCGAGCAACCGTGGTTAGGGAAAATCTCTAAGATTCGCGTGTGGCACGATAATGAAGGCACTTCCCCGGCTTGGTTTTTAGAAAGCATTTATGTCGTTGATGAGCTTTCAGCTCGAGTGTATTCTTTCTTTGTTGATTCGTGGTTTAGCAAAGAAGTGGGCGCTGTTCTGAAGGATGCGCCTGTCAGTGCTATGGCGTTAACGAAGGAAACAAGTAAGTGGAGTGTTTCTGCAGAATCTAAACACTTGGTTATTGCAACAATTTTATCGTTCACTTTTTTTTGATACAGTACCAGGTCTGTTGGTGCAACCGCATCAACCCAACAAGGTGTTCTGGGTGTACCGCACAGGGGACAATGTGGTGAGAGATAAACACGAAGATGTGAACGAATACTTGACCAGCATTAGTCGTGTCATCGTGTCGATAGCAAATATAGACAGCAAGTTGTGCGATAACATTCTGATCGGTTGTCCGTTCGACGAGTTCCATAAACAGGAAGAGTTATATCTGGTAATTAGCTTTGTGTGATCTGTGTTTATATCATTATTCTTCTTCATCAATCATTCATGACACGTCCAAAGGAACCATTGTGTTGTGAATTATGTTAAAGAAATTTAAAACAATGAGAGAAGTTGAGTTTGATTTCTGTAGATATGATTCTTTAGTTTAAAATTTCTGCTATGTAAAATTTCGTTTTCACGTGTTGTTATATTTTACGTGTTGTTATATTTCACGTGTTGTTATATTTCACGTGTTGTTATATTTCACGTGCTGTTATATTTCACGTGTTGTTATATTTCACGTGTTGTTATATTTCTTTTTAGGAGATCGAAGGGATGATTGACAGCTTGAACATCGACATTGAACATATAATGACGTCACGTGACGAGTACGTCATTACCTGTAGCGAGGCTGAATTACACGAGATCGACTGTGATTTATCTGCTATGCGCACACAATGGAGTGCTGTAAATAAGGAGTACCGCCTCAAATATTCAGCCTTCAATCAGTCGAAAAGTGTATGGGAGGAGTTCCACGAACAGTACCATTTGCTTGTCTTGATACTGGAACGATTAAAGAAGGTTGGGACAGAGGAGAAGGTAAACATTACTTCGTGTAGCACGTCCACGAAATTGCTTTCCATCGTCTTTAACAAGGTTAAGCACAGCTTGTGTTACTTTTAGAGGGAAGTGTTGTCAGCGCAACAAGCAGTTGTGAACAGGTTTAATGCTGCGGGGGAACAGTTGGTGCAACAGTCATCGGATGACAGCAAACAGCAGGTTGAAGATAAGTTAGCACTCGTCAACAAAAAATGGTCATTTTTTCAAAAAGAATTTGTGACAAGGTAATATTGTTCTTACTATGTTTTTGTTGAAGATATAAATCTGTCTTTAGTAATTCTTTTGAACTGACGTTTAAAATCTGATGAGTTGACGTTTTTTTGTTTGTTTTTTCCCACTCCTGCGTTTATTGAAAAAAAAATTGCATCACTGTGACAGGAGCGTTTTTTTCGTCACATTGTATACGTTGTATGAACTCATTACGATTAATTTCGGATTTAGTAGCAGTTCAGTTACGCATGATGTAGAGCACACAGATGGAGATGAGGATGTCGTATTGAAAGATCTCCCTCGCTTAGATGAATGTCATGACCATGTGACACACACAAAACCACACCCAGTCGATGTAAAAGAACTGGAAAAGTTTTTGAAGATACTTCAAGTAATTATTAATCTTAGAATAAGAAATGTTTATTGATCCTTTGTTATTATTCTCATGACACGTGATATTGATTTCAGACGATCGAAACAGAGTTGCCAGCACTTGGTAATGCGCTTAATAACTTGCAAGTAGATGCGGATCGTGTACTTAGACGAACGAATCTTTCATCAATAAAACGTGAGAAAATCACTTCTCAGCTACAACGCCACCAAAATAAGTTTCAAGAAATCAAAAGTTCTCTAGGTAAGCGCAACCAAAATAAGTTTCAAGAAATCAAAGGTTCTCTAGGTAATCAGGAAAAACAAGAAAATGGACTTTGACTGTTTTACCATTGTTATGTGATCTTGTTTATTAGAGCCACGGATAAAAACCGTCGTCGAAAAATTGCAACGTGCGGCCAAGTTTCTAGAGGAACTGGAAGAACTTTCTGTTTGGATGTCTACCACTCGAGTGTTGTTAGAAGGGCAGCAAGAAGGCAAACCTGGTATGAGTGTGGAGCCTGAGGTATTGCTTCCTATTTACCATTTGTTGTAAATGAATTGAACTTCTAACTTGCACGTTACTTAATTGTGGTCACTACGTCAGTACTCCATGAATGCTTTCTCTTCAGACCATGAAGTTAGCGCTTGAAACCCGTAAGACGAACGTGGAGTCCATCAACACGTTGCTAGCTCAGTTCAAAGCTGAAGGTGAATTGACCAGTGGTCGTTTCCCTCAAGATGTTGGTGAAAAAATTGCTCGTTTAAATACGAACTGGCAAGTTATTATTCGCCTTGCTATTGCTCTTAAGGACCAGCAACCTATACTTGAAGATGTTGTGGTGGCGGAAAATGTCCGCACTCAAGAATCAGCCCTTGATGAATTTACTAAGCATGAGCAGTTTAAAATGAACAGTAAGTTTTTATAACTATTTGTTCTATTCTAAATCGTGCGTTGATTGGTTGTAAAAACACCAAGTGTTAGTAACTGCAAAAATCTTCTTCTTCTTCTTTTAGTTGTGTACAACGATTATTCTTCCACGAATTCATTCGACAAAAAAGTGGCTCAACTTCATGACTTTCTCAAACTTGTGGAAAACAAGTTAAAAGGTTTAGACTTTGTAGTAGGTGACCAAGATGACATGGAAGCTGCTCTTCGTCAACAAATGGTAAGAGACCACCAAGGTTACACCAGGACAAATGGGTTGTAACAAGCAAAGTGGACTTACACCAAAAGAAAGGCATTACTTATTGGGAGGGGAGCAGGGGTTCCAGTCGAGTAGTTATTAATTCTAGTCGAGTGGTCATTTATTCCAGGGGAGGCGATTATTTATTCCAGGGGAAGGGGTATTTATACCAGGGGAGGGGGTCATTTATTCCAAGGGAGGGGGTATTTATACCAGGGGAGGGGGTTATTTATTCCAGGGGAGGGGGTATTTATTCCAGGGGAGGGGGTTATTTATTCCAGGGTAGAGGGTATTTATTCCAGGGGAGGGGGTTATTTATTCCAGGGTAGAGGGTATTTATTCCAGGGGAGAGGGTATTTATCCTAGGGGAGAGGGTATTTATTCCAGGGTAGAGGGTATTTATTCCAGGGGAGAGGGTATTTATTCCAGGAGAGGGGGTTATTTATACCAGGGGACGGGGTCATTTATTCCAGGGGAGAGGGTATTTATTCAAGGGGAGGGGGTATTTATACCAGGGGAGGGGGTTATTTATTCCATGGGAGAGGGTATTTATACCAGGAGAGGGGGTCATTTATTCAAGGGGAGAGGGTTATTTATTCCAAGAAAGTGGGTCATTTATTCCAGGAGAAGGGGACCATTTATTCCAGGGAAGAGGGTTATTTATTCCAGGGGAGGGAGCTTTTTATATCAGGGGAGGAGATTTTTTGTGGCATGGAAGAGGGTAAGACAGATAGAGGGATTATGCCAGTCATTCAATGTTTGTTTCTTCAGTCCATACAAACGGAGTTGAACAATCGTCATCCCGACCTCGAAGACGCCATCGAAGTAGGGGCAGCCCTCAACATGCAGTGCAACGACCGATCCATAAATTACGCTGTGGATGACAAGATAACGAAAGTGAAAGAACATTGGGAGATGGTCAAGGATAAAGTGGGTAGTGTTGGATCATCATTGGACAGATTAATGGGTATGTGAAAAGTTATTCGCATTATAGATCATAGATAGATATTTGGATTTCTATAAAAAGATGATAGGTTGAAAGGATGAAAATATTTTTAGGTGACTGGCGACGTTTTAACGAATTTCGATCTCAACTTGATCATTACTTGTACAAAAGTCAGATTTATTTGAACGACGTGCAAGAGATTGGCAGTACAGTCACGGAGTTAGAAAGTCAATTAGACAAACATAAGGTACTAACAAGTTATTTGCTTCATTTTATGTGTAACTTTGCTTCATTTTATGTGTAACATAATTTGTAACTTTACTTCATTTTATGTGTAACTTTGCTTCAGTTTATGTGTAACTTTGCTTCAGTTTATGTGCAACTTTGCTTCATTTTATGTGTAACTTTACTTCATTTTATGTGTAACTTTGCTTCATTTTATGTGTAACTTTACTTCATTTTATGTGTAACTTTGCTTCGTTTTATGTGTAACTTTGTGTCCTCTATTTACTACTTTACTTAATCCTGTGTTATTTATTTAGCACTTTGAAGAAGAACTTAAAGTTTGGGGAGTGACATACAACAACATTGTTCAGTTATCTGATCAGTTGCTCAGTACGCATGCGCAGCACAACTTGACCGGCTTTCAAACACAACTTAACGGTGTAAGGAATGGGTGGAACGACTTACTACAGAGGTGAATATTTTTCTTTCTTCTGAAGATAGCTAGCTAACTAATTCGCAATTCAGCTGATGCATCAAGTTTATTGTCGGTAAATAATAATCAATTTCCTGACAACTTTATGAAGGTGACCGGATAATGTATTTCACGAATCAGTGTAAATGAACGTATTAGTTTAAATTGAATTCGCATATCCATTATGTGACATTTCGTCAATCGTTCGTTACCCTTAAGTAATCGTAAGCTCATTGTCACCTTGGACTTATCATTCGTGCAAGGTCATCATGTAGTAACACATAATAAACGCGGTTTTGTTAAGCCAACAACGTTCTCTTCTCTGTAGTAAGCTTTCAGCTTGAATTGTTTTGAATGAAAATAAACTCATTGACCACTTGAAATAACAAAGTGAAGCGTGACTCACGACTTTACAATGCTAAATCAATCTCATAACATCATGCTTAAGTAGAAACTCGATGACCCATAACATGAAACGTATGTTAATTATATTTATTTATAATCTCGATGTCCCATAACATTAAACGTTTGTTGCTCGTGTTTGTTTATCAACGAGAAATCAGGATTCGCAAGTTGTTATGATATCAAATATCTCTGCGATTTTCTCAAGAAAACATGGCGCTTAAAGACATTAATTATTTATTGGATTGTTCACCAAGTGAGCACATTAAGCGAAAATCGTTAATGGAAGGGAAACATTTTGTCCTGTTTTTATTTGACAATTCGTAAGTATGATTGGTTGGTTGTAGGTTTTTCTTCTTTTATGCTCTACGAGCTGTCATCTTGGTTTCTATAATCATCGATTTAGGTTTTTGTTTATGTGAATCACCTTTCTAGCAACTCTAGATGTCTTATAGATGTCTTCACACATTTAAAAATCAACTTTTTTCTATATTTATATTTCGTTATATTTTGTTATCATGATTTACTTTTCGTTAAAAACTTTCATACATTTTTTGTAATCTTTTTCACACTTTTAGTTTCAATAAGCTTAACTTCCTGATAACTTCCTCATCGCCATTATGTATCCGTAGCGATGTTGACAAAGATGTTTTTCTTTACTTGTTCGCATGACTGCGAGACGCTGTTTATTTTGCGTTACGGATTTTTCTTCTATAAATAGTTTGTTGTTATTGTGACGTCACTCTCTCTCTCTTTCTCACCGTAGACCACATTTTACGATGACTAGCTTGTAAGCTAGTCCCTCAACTTGCTTGTTTATATAATGTAAAATAAACAGTATCGTCACGGACTAATTTGCATCATTGACAGCTTTGCGTACGACGACTAGGGCCTTCGACCGTATTAAAGAAGATTCATAGCAATAACAATATCGTTAATAAGTTATATCTTATGAAAACTAAAGAATCTTGCTCCAATTTCACATTTCATATGAGAAGACATTGTTTATTTTGGCAGTTTTGTCGACTTCTACTTACCAAACCTCTTCTTCGTCTATAGATGTTTATTATTTTGGTATTTTATGTTGTTCTAACGCTATGTGATAATTTGCTTTAATTTATATTAAATTTTAATGTGATAATGCGCCCCTCATCTTGGCGTAAATGCTGTGTATATTCCTTTAAGATCAAACGCCCGTCAACGTTCTTTGCAAGACGCCCTCGATCGATTGCTGTTGTTCCACAAGAATATGATATCTGCTTTGACTTGGTTATCTTCGGCTGAATCCAAAGTAGCGGAATTGGATTCGTTAGTAGAAGCGAGTCAAACAGAAGAATCTCCTAACATCAATGAGCTGCAAAAGGAAATGAGGGTGAGCTTAATGAAATAACTTGAACTACTTGAATAACTAAGACAACTTGTTGACGCATAAATAGCCATGTTAATTTTGTTTACATCTCACAGGAATTAGAGGGAGACATAGCTTCCCAACAGCCTGTGTTCCATGGTTTGAATGAGACGGGTCACCAAATTATGGTCGACTTAGAAGCAGGTGAGGTGCGTACTGCGTTGCAGTCAAAACTTGATGATATGAATGACCGATGGAACAGTCTGGGTGTCAGAGTAATTGATATAAGAGACAGGTATGCAAGGAATGTCTAACATTTTTGTTTAAAACGTCTGACATCGTCATCTTTCTAAAATATCGGACGTTGTTTGTTCAATATAGGCCTTCATACGGGAAAAAAGTGACGGATCCCTATTTTTTTCAAAAATTCTTGTTTTTCCAAAATTGTGGCAAATAGGGCAAAATTTAGTCTATAATAATATACATTTTCTTCTGTCTCTAAAGATCTTTTCATCAGTATGTTCTTTTTTTAATACGTAGTCCTATGCAAGTATAAGGTTGACATAAGTTTGTACCTAGGGTCAAAAGATTGAAATTTACTACATAGTTCTATTAGCTTTGAACTGGTCATTATTATGTTATTAACCAAGCTAAGTTGTGTTAGGCGAAGTTTAAAGATTGTGAAGATTTCCTAAGGAAGTACCGACAAAAGGTCAAAATTTATTTTTCTTAATATATCAGTCTCTCCATTTATGCACAATATTGGTCAAGCAAGTTTTTAAACTTTTCAATCAGATAATTGCCAGGTGTCCAACAGGGTTAAAGTTTCATGATAGAATATGTAACATTATTTGTTTCCTTAGAATGTCTGACGGCACAGGAGAATGGCGACAGTTGTTGTGTGACATGCAGGAAATCGTCGACTGGTTATCACGTGCTAAACAGGAGCTAATGTCTTATCAACCAATCGGAGTTAATGTTGAAACTGTCCGACGTCAACACGAAGACCATCAGGTATTGTTGTTAAAGCTTTTGTCGTTAGCTTATTTATCAAATGCTTACTTGGGCGATTTCTTTGGCATGCTATGACGCATTTATTCCGAATTTTGTTTTAGGAATTTAAAAGTAAACTGAAAGTACGCCATCTTGTGATCGAGCAAGCGTTGGAGCACGGTCACAGTTTCCTCTTGAAAAACCAATCAGATGATGCTTTCGCGTCACGTGACGACAACAGTTTAGTTGGGAGGGTGACATCTAACCTGCAGAAACAGCTTTCGCACGTACAGACCAAGTGGCAAGAGTTAATGCGGAATTCGGAAATGTGGCAAAGCAGTGTTGATGCTGTTTTGAAGGTGAGTTTTGTATAAATGTCTATCAATTTAATCAACTCTTTGTGTATACTAATCCTCTGTAAGAGGCTTAAACTGTCACTTCTAAACATCTTTTTGTTTACAGGTATTTCTCTGGTTTAATTAGAATTATTGATTTAAATATGTAATTAAAATACCTCAGTAATTAAGTTTGAAAATGAACAACAAATATTGTTCGCTTTGAACGCAGTAATGACAATGCTTGAGTTTCCATCGCTTTGTCATATGGTTCCTTGCCAGGATTTACTGCCAAGACGTCTTGCCATTGTTCCTATTACCCCTCCACCACGATGATAGATTTGATGATAGATTTGATGTAAAGATTACTTATTATAATCACCATGAGTTTAATCATTGTTTACAAACGTAATTAGATGTAGTAAATCCTTACTAATAGTTGAGAAAATATTTCCATCTGTTCATAATTAAGAGTTTGTTGGAAGTATGAAAGCTATGATCCACTCTCCAATCACAACCGTTGAACCTGTGAATCTGCAAAGCCAGTTGAATATTAAAAGATCAAGAAAGACTGTTGTTACTACATATATGAATGTTTCACATCAAGACAACCGACCTGATTATGTAACAACAAGGAACTATGATGTTCTTCCTGTCGAAGAAGTTCCTGTAGAAGGTCATGCGTTCAAACAACATGCTACGAAACGAGAAAAAAATCTTAATAGAAAAATCTCGAGACAAGAACGAAAAAACTCGTTACAGGAAAGGAAAAACTCGAGACAAGAACGAAAGATTTCGAGACAAGAACGGAAAAACTCGAAACAGGAACGAAAAATCTCGAAACAAGAACGGAAAAACTCAAAACGAGAACAAAAGAAAGAAGGAGTGTTGTTAGAAGTCAATGATTTTCCTAGCGTGTTAGATATCAGTCAAAGTAAACTGTCAGTGAATCGTGACAACATCGATAAATGGTTGCAGAAACACGGCATTCAGCGTCGGCTGCGTAGTTTTAGTACAGTCACGTTTCAATCAAAGTTCAGCTTTAGCGATGACATACGACAAAGTTTTAATCCGGGACTGAACAATTCGTTATTAAGCTCTAATCAGGGTAATTCCTACCACGAAGAGGATCGTCGTGCAAGTGAAGGTGCCATCCCCATGAAAAATAAAGTCATTCGAAGAAAGCTCGCCAATCTACTCAGTATCGACATGAAAACGACAGCGTTCGAAACCGACAATGGTCTCAAGCTAACGCCAAAACTTTCGGTTCAAATGGTCGACAGAAGAAAGAAAAGTTTTTATGAGCGTAAATCATCTAAAGAAAATCATCGTCTAAAAGTAGAGACTCAAGCTTCTGCTTGCACTGTACATATTGAGGTAGTTAGTGAAGTTACTGCTTGCACTGTACATATTGAGGTAGTTAGTAAAGTTACTGCTTGCACTGTACATATTGAGGTAGT
>JAUELD010100332.1:16210-26274 GCA_031471615.1 Aglantha digitale | reverse complement strand
GTACCCCCCCCCCCCACATACTGTACGCATTACTTTAGCTGTATCAAACCATGTGTATCAAACCATTTTATTGGCAAAATGAATATTTCTAAAACCACCATTAATCGATTTCGTGTTTTGATTCTTAAAAAGCAATCATACATTTCTAGGCTAATTGCATTTATTAAACGATATCAAGGAAATGATTTGTTTATAAAAGTTAATTATTAATAAAGAAATCCTAATGGAATACAATTCAAGTCATTTCCTTAGAATTGTATAATCCGAAATAATTCCCGATTTAATAATCGTGCGTCCACTTGTTTTTGTTTGCCACAAGTTAAACAATAGTAATCAAATGCTTTTTTTCTGGTTTTACGATAAAATATTGTCCGGTAAACAAACAGTGGATATATATCTCGCTAAACAATGGATGTTAAATGGGTTAAACATTGTATCTTTATCGGGTTATAAATTTGTTTTTTTACCGGGTTAATTAATGCATCATCGGACATTTCGGATTGGTTTTTATTAATGCTGTTTAGTTGTGTATCGTGTATTTTAAAAAAAATATATTATAGAAATGTTTCCTTGTTCATAGTGCATTCCTGCAACACGACGGTTTGAAATTATAACTGTATCAAAATTATCACAATATACCTTATTTCCAGCAGTGGTCAAACTTGCTTTATTAAAAAAGAATATTTAAAAACACTTTACAATTTGAAGTTTTTATTTCAGTAGGTTGGGAATGTCAACACAATTTACAAATGAGTTTTGAATGTACGGTCGAAGTCGTTGCGAAGTATTTAACGAGTGTTAATCGATTGTTAAAGGTCTATGAAGATAGTTATCGATAGATAGTTGTATTACGTACATATTATGTAAACATCATTCGAAACTTTCAGTACTTGAATGCTTAGATTCAACTTAAAACGATGAAGGTTTACTAATGTATAACTTGATATCTCGCTAAGTTTATTTTTGATTTTAAAATCAAAGATTTTATTTTAGAAACAGAAGTATGTTAAAAAAAATAAAAAATAATAAAACATGAATTTCTATTGATTATCTTACATAACATTCGTTTCATAAAAATTATAAGTTAGATAACCCAAACTTTTTAAAAAAAAATATATCTACCTTGTTTGCACAAGCAAGACTTTTTGTCATTTTTATTGTTATTGTAAGTCAAATATAAGTACCATTGTAACATAATCGTAATTTTCGCATCTGTGACGTCACACTGTTTGTTTCGTCAAATTTCTTTAATTTCCCTTTCAGTATTTAATCAGCGAAGAACTGATTATTTACAACGACAGATTTATAACAAGTTAAAAATTTTAATTAAATTTAAGAGATTGAAGTTAGATTTTTTAACTACGCTTTACGTCAGAAATAAATAATAAATAACGTACTCTAAATAAGAAAAGTTGGCATTTTGAATCAAAATAATCCCTTGACGTTTGTTTTAGAAGGAGAAAAAAAAAAGAAGAAAAAATATCTATTTAAAAACAGTATTTTTAATATAACACAATAGTATTTTTTAAAACAGATCTCAAGCTGTATATGAATTTGCATATCGGTGTTTTAATAGATATGATATTCTGCGTAGATTTTCAATAAGTCGACATTATGTAAACCAGTGTTTTTGTGGCTTTCTATATATGTAATAAATAAATGAGAATAAGTATTGTTTGGTTCATGCTCGAACGAGTTGTAAGTATTAAATATAATTATTATGTACAGTACTGTTAAAGACCGTGTGGAGAGATATATCTTTCATGATTAAACTGATAAGAGGTTCATTTTATTGAGAGAGAGAAAAAAAATTAAATGATTACACATAGAAGAAATTAGAAAAATATGTTATGTTATTGGATATAACTAATTGATTGCATTCAGGTGAGGATAATTATCCAAGAAAAATAGTAATCAATAACAAATTAAAAGTTATCAAAAAAAAGAAAATTGAGTCTGTAGATTAGTTTTTGATCGACTGTCTTCTTTTAAAAACATAAAAGAATGTTTTTCTCCGCCAAGGAAAAATAAATTTGATTAAATTTTTAATGGTTTTTTTTACATTCTTTTTAAGAACTTTAGTCTTTTTAAACATTCTTTATTAGCTAAACAAATGTTGTTTCAAAAACCAAACTAATCCTGCTTATGGAGATAAGAAAATCACTGATATTAAATTAGAGTAGTATGGATTTTATAAATGCATAATGACTAAAAGGAATTTTATTTACTTCAAATAATTATAATGCTGTCAGAGTTTGTATTTAAAAAATGAAAAAATTCGGCATTAAATAAATTTCTTGTTTTTTATTATTGTTTGAACCAGTGATCAAAGTTTGTTTTCTCTGTTTGGTATGGTGGGTAGATCAGTTTTTAGAATTTTCGGAGTTACGTCGATCAGAACATTATGTAAATCCGCTTTAATCTAGTCTATGGTATCATGCAGGGAATATTGATATATTTTATATTAATGCCATGTTGTTGTATTATATTAGTTGTATTTTTTCTAATTTCAGAGCATCAATCACATCTCTGTATTCATGACCGATCAAACTGGTTGCGAAGTCTACCGAAGAAGAAAGAGCAGAAATGAACCGGGAGATAAAAATCGAGTCATCGGGGGACTGGGTAGAAGACGTGCAAACCCGACATCCAGTAACATCCAAGAGAAAATACACCAGTTCGGAAACGTAGATAAAGCTCCCGATAATATTTCTAGCGAATCGTCGAATAAGGTTTTATTGAAAGTTACTGAAAATACACCATCCGAATCAAATCAAATCCTTTCCAGTAGGCGTGTTTCAAGTGAGTCATCCAGTAGCGTTTTGTCACATGTAACCGATAATGCACTCTCCGAATCAAACCAAACACTCCCAAGAAGACGTATTTCAAGAGAAGTGCCGTCATACAAGGTTTTGCCCCAAGTAACCGATGATATTCCCTCAGAATGCAATCATTTACTACCAAAAAAACTTATTTCAGGCGAATCGTTGAGTAAAGTTTTGTCACAGGTAACAATTAATGAACTCTCCAAATCAAATGCGATACTTCCAAGAAGACGTATTTCAAGCGAATCGTCGAGTAAAGTCTTGGCACATGTAACAATAAATGAACTGTCCCAATCAAATACAAAACTTCCAAGAAGACGTATATCAAGAGAAGTGTCGCCAAGTAAAGTTTTATCTCAGATAGCAGATAGAAATTCTGATTCTCTCCATCCAGACTCTAACCAAACCGAAGTGACTAAACTATCTCCATCTATTACGAGAAACAGAAGCATCAAAAGCAAAAATATAGATGAAGCTGTTATTGAAATATCAGTTAATCACCCAGCAAAATCTAAACCAAATTGTCCTGAATTACCTGGAAGTTCACCTTTAATGTCCAAAATCCATGACAACGAAAATTCAACCCAAGAAAATTCTTCTTCTCGATATCAACAAAGTTTCAAAAACTCCGTGACGTCGGATAAACAAACTTCTTCACAACTCCGAAGGGGAACTGTTAAGAAGCATACTGAAGAGAGAACTAAACTTGAAAATGAACTGACTGGGGCAGAAAAATTAAGGAAGAATGGAAACAAAAGCTTATCTCAATTAACACGTGCTCACAGTTTATCTACAACTAAAGAAATTTTTCAACAAAACAGTACTAGACACAAGGTATCGATGATAACAGATGAGTTAGCTAACAGCCATTTACGCAGTAAATCATTTAAAGATGCATCCAAGTTAAGTTCAGAGAATCAAAGAGGGTCCGTCATTATGTTAAACCATAATAAATTAAATCTTCATGAAAATAAAGCAGCCATAACAGCTAAGCAAGATTTAAAAACAAACCATAAACAATACACAAACTCATCTTCATCCGAAAATGTTTCCAAAATTAACGTTCTAAAAAACAAATTGTATGAACAAAGTTGTACTGAATCATCTGAGAACGATTTTAAATATAGAAACAAAAAACAAGATAGCAAAAATTCCTCAGATGAAGAAAAACAAATCACGTATTACAACAAACATTCTAAAATACCAATGCGCGACCACAATTTCAATTTAGAAACGGAAACCAGTGATATTTTAACAGAAGACAAAGAGGTATCACACGTAGAAACCACTCCTGCGTATATCAATAGGAGGACTGTAAAAGCATTATCGAAAACTACATCACAGATCACGGGAAAAACATTAGAAATAAATAATTTTATAAAAAATAACAGTACATTATTTTTAGATAACGAAAAAGATCTCAGTTTTATGAAAGATGCAGAATTTCCCTTGAACGAAGAAATAGAGTTAAAATTTAAAAATAAAAATCTAAGTAATACCCCCGGATTATCCTTGAGACCAATCCAATCAGAAGGTAGTGTAATGAGCAGCTTATCTACAGTTCAAAATACTATTAAGCTGAACAATGATTTAAAAAAGGCTTCGACTCTTAGTTCTGAAAGCAAAGAAAATGACATATCTGCTGAGAATTCGGATAAGAACGACGAGTCGGCAACATTAACATATGTTCATCAAAAAGTAAAATCGGCTGCCAGTAAAATTGTGTTGCCAAACATGACGGGGGTTACTAATAATCAAAACAAAGCTCATGCTGAGAACGACTTGACAAAATTGAGCGACTCGCCGAAGCAAAAGAGTCGTGTAAACAACAATTTTTTATCCGATGTTACAGAAAATCAAAGAAAGTCATCGAAATTTTTTCCAATAAGTAACGATAAATTAAATAATTCTCCAGACAGAACAGCTGAAGACCATGCAGACACAAATAATTTAAAGAAGTCGAAGACTGATAAACATACGACATATCAGAAAGTGACTTTAGATCAACGCTATAATAACCGTTATTCCAAACGTGACAGGAGTATTATTAATACATGGGTAACAACCACAGATTCTGAAGTTTCAAGTTCTCATTCCAGTGAATCGAAGCATATAACGAAAAGTAGCGATTCAAGTTCTTCTTCTGACGTTAATTTAGAAGAAAAAGAATCTAGTCGCAGAAGAAGGTTAACGAAAAAACGTTCAAAAAAAGGTAAAACAAAATCCAAATTAATCCCCAAGGATAATAGAAGAGATAAAAGTTTTGATACAAGTGATGGTGATATTTTGGAAAGTAATTATACGTCAGATGAATGTGATAGAAGTAATGATACTGATATAAATTCTGATGGAGATGATTTAGTTGTGGATATTCAAAATAATAGTATAACTTGTTCAACTACAACAGCTAAACTAAACACAGAGAATTTGATATCACAGTTGTCTGAAAACAATAACAACAATTCGTTCATATTAAATTATAATAGTAAAGAGAAAGAAACTTTAGAAAGAGTGGAAAGTAATATAGAAATATATTCTAATGTCTTAAATAAAAATACTATGAAAAGTTCATCCTTAACTGTTGTTTCCATGCCAAACTATACTTCTTTCCAAACAACAGATATGATGGGGACTAGAAGTGAGGATGAAGGAATTAAATTAAGCAATTGGAAAAAGACAAAGGATGGACCGTTAGGAAGTTTTAACAGCATATCGAGAGTATCAACAATGAAGTTACAATCATTTGCTGGAAAATCTCACTTCATTTCAATGGAAAAAAATCATGGTTTGAGTAAAGACAAGCCACTGTCTACATCCTCATTTTCTGAAATTTCAGATGCAAAACTTAATAATCTCAAAAATCCTTTTGGTTTAAAAGGTCTAACTATTAACAGCAGTAATGAGAGACATTCTGATGGAGAGAATATAATTGAGAAAAATGACGAGTTAGAAGGGAATTTACTTCAAAGATCATATACATTACCTAAAAATATGCGACTGAAAAATTTTGATGTTAGCAAAAACCCATTTTCACTTATGAGAGAGCAAACAGATGCAGAAAAAGAAGAATCGGCAAGAACTGCAGAGGTATTGAATAGTTTACCTGATTCACCGTTTTCTTTACTTGGAAGATTTACTCGAGACACAGAGAGATTAATAAAAAGCAGATCATCCGGAAATATTGATAACGACCTAAATAATGAGTTGTCAATAGACGAAGAAGATGAAAGTTTGAATAATATAAAAATAAATAAAACAGATTTAAATAAAAATAATGTCGTAACAGAAAGTATTGTGTCTAAAAGTAATGTAAATATTAATACAGATGATGTCACTGATGTAAATATACAATTTAAAAATTATGGTAACGAAGAATTAAAGAAAACCAATATTGTTCGAAATAATAGTAAAGTCAGATGCAGACCTCAATTAAAAATTTCTTCATTAAACTCAGAAAATATTGATGATGATAACTATAAACAAATAAATGACAGTCCTGCACCTCGTAGGAGACCTTCTTATATGATAGCGCAAAATTTTGACGATATGGGTGACCCGATGACAACATTGTTAAGTCCAACATCACCAAAACTAGAAGAAAATATAGATAGCTCAAAGAAGCCTATATGGTCAAGACCTAGAGTTCCTGGAACATTGACAGCATCAACTGATGAAAAAGGTATATAAGTTTTTCTCTTTTTTTTCTAAAATTATTGTGTTGTTTCATTTAAAAGTACTGACGCACAGTACAAATAAATATATAGAAGATAGTATATATACTACAAGAAATACAATGTTTTGTACATTAAATAATTAAATAATTTCATATGATAATAAAAAATGCTTGATTTTTATAATAATAAAAAAAAGAAAATGAAAAATTCTCTAATACGAAAAAACACAGATGTTTTTATGTTGTCTCTTATTTTTGCCTTCTATTTTTATTGTTGAAAATTGAAATAATTAATTTTCTCTATTACAGTATTTATTGTGTATATAATTTTATTTTCAAGGACATTTTCTTGGTATTAACTTCCGCCAGTTGTTAAAAATGGACCAGTACTTATATATATTTTAAAATCAGAAAAGAGCTTTAGTACATATATAAATGATTCTAAACATTTAAAAGTTTGACTTGTTTTTCTGATGTTTTATTATCAACAAGGTAATCTTTTTATAATTGCAATTTTTATAATTATTTTTTAAACAACCTTGATTGTATAAAAATTTGGAATTCGTTCATTACAAGATAGACATAAAATAAAAAACACCAAATATTTATCAAAAGTTATAATCTTGATAAAATTATTGGCTTTATATACTATTATTACTGCTTATCATATTTTATGTATTTTAACATAATATGAATTTGTTTTATCTAGCTTGAGTTGAATATTTTTCAAATTTTTTATTTAATTCCATAGAATGTGGATTTCAATACTGATAACTAATTTAGAGCAAAGCAAGGTGTAGAGAATTGGATGCATTTTTCTTGCAACATTATCCCATTAAGTTTTAAAACTGTCCTTAAGTATTTAATGTCAGGTTTAGTTATTTTTAAGATTTTTTTTTAATGTTTATAACAATATTCTAAATATAAGTACTACACAAAAGCATTTTCTTATGAAATTATAGTTTTTTTTAGCATTATTTTATACAATTAATAATATCCTACATCAAAGGTTTCCGACTTATACAGGTTTGACTGTATAACAAACCTTGATAAGAAAGTGAATAGTACCTTATAATTAAGTATTTTTTGTTTGGATAACATAAACAGCGAAAAAAGTTTTGATAGATAGCTAATAGGTAATCAAAAGGGTTCAAAGGAAATGTCTGAGGTGGATATCAATAAAGATCAAACAGTTTAAGATATATTGTGTAAGTGATTTTTTGAGTGTTTCTTTTAACACAATATCCTATTTATCATCATAGATATTTAATTTTCACAGAAAAATATAATAATATATATTTCTGAGTAAGGCAGAGAAAATCCACTGATTGAGTTTATTTTCCCCTTTTTCCCCCTAGTTTAGTTTGTGTATATACAATATAAAGTTTTTATTTATTTAGTTCTTTGCTCTTATACCTCTCATCATTATTATTTATTTTGCTACTTGAAAAACTCAAATTACAAAACAAAATCAAAAATAATTGTTTTTGTTATGATGTGATTCGTTTTCTTATATCAATACTTAAAAGTAAATATTTTTTTTTTAAAAAAGTTGTTTATAAAATAAAAAAATATAATATATTAACTTTGTAGGTTAACATTTTATTGTTAAAGTAGCACAGTTTTTGCATATGTTTTTTTGTTTTTATTCCATTTCTTTTACAGTTTAAAACATGTTCTATAAATCCTTTTTTTTATCTCTTGTTTTCTTAATATGTTTAGCAATCTATATCGACATGAAACAAAAAAAGCAAGTCTTAAAAAATTCGAGGACAGTGATTTTAAGGTTTTTTATTCACTATATATATTAATTATGTAAAAATATCACATACAAATTTCCTTCGTGTAACAGTGCTCAATATATTTAATAGAGCTTTTCATGTATCAACTAGTTATAATTATAATTACTAAGGTTAAACTTATTTACAAACCTCCATTCATTAACAGTTTTGTTTAATGGGTTGTATCCTATTGTATTTTAAGATTGCATGACTACCTGAAAGAGTACCTACCTGAAAAACTTCTTAACAAAATTAAATTGAGCCATAGTGTCAATAAAAAAGTCAATTGTAATTTACGGTCCGTTAATTATAACAAATATCTTTTTTGAATCGCTGATATGAAAATTAAAAACTGAGTTGGCTGCAAAAAAGACCTTGAAATGGATTATTTGGAAAATGAAAAAGAATGCATTTTGTACTCTATTGTCTCCAAAAGAGTATAATGTGCTATTCTTCCTTTTGACTATGAATACAAGTTATACCCTAGAAAGAGAGTGCAGGGTCAGCAGAGTGCGAAATTTGGATCCATTTTTGGGTTAGATTAGATCCAAGAATAGGTTCATAGGAAAGATAATTGATTGTGCCCTATTAATAGCTTTATAGGTAAAAATAGAGATATTAAGACTTATGACAGCATCAAGTAAGCTGTCATAAGTCCAGTAGTAAAATAAGCAAGGTCACAAATTATATAGACATGAGACATACTTTGGTTAGGGCATAAAAAAAATTCAGTGTGATTTTCTTTGTTTTTTGTTGATAAACGATATTTTCAGATTGTCTAGAGGATGTTAAAATAAGTTATACAGTACAATTGATCAATCTTATTTTAAGCTAATTAGATTAAAAGCTATTTTTAACTTGGAGTTTGGTTTGAAAGCAAAATTGACTTATATATGTAAGCTTTGCGTACTGAGAAAGAATGATATAAAAGGTTTATGTATGTCATGCTTTTGTTTGCAGTTTTGATAAGCATAGATTGTTTGGTTGAAACACTGTCCTGTTTTAGTAATTTTGCTATTAAATTTGAAATAATCAATGGAAAAGATGTGTGATGTTACCAGAAAATTGATTACCTACTATGTTTTTTTTAAATTGTTTGTTAAAGTAGAAGTAAATTCTGTGGTGAAGTTAATTAACTATTTCTTATTTAAAGTAAAAAATGACTGTAACTCTAATCATTTCTATTGTAATCAAAAGATACATTCACATGTTGCTGTAATTCGTTTAAAGCAAAAAACAAAAAAACAAGTTTTCGTTTCTGTCTGCTCAATTATCAATTCCATACAATTATCAATTCCATAGTGAGGGTCGAAAAAGGGCCAGCTATTGGCCAAAACCAGCTAAAAGAAATAATAGCTGTCTGTAAAGTTTGAAGAAAAACTTAATTTAGCCAGCTATATCATCACTTATTCTCATTAGAAGGTTTCCGTGAATGTTTGAATATGGTATGGAAGTGCATTTTTACTCAATTGAAAAATATCTCCAATGTTTTTTATAAAACAGCCACTTATATTAAAAAGTCTTATTTCGACCCCTGTCATAGTATTTTTTTTTAGATAGATGTAAATGTATTTAGCTTGTTTCTATGTCACAAACAAATAAAATATCAATGCTTTTATTTCAAGAAATACCAAGGTCACAAACTAATAAAATATCAAAACTTTTATTTCAAGAAATACCAAGGTCACAGACTAATAAAATATCAATGCTTTTATTTCAAGAAATACCAAGGTCACAGACTAATAAAATATCAATGCTTTTATTTCAAGAAATACCAAGGTCACA